>VZQC01005638.1:1582890-1593325 GCA_009823505.1 Rhizomys pruinosus
TGACTGAAATGGTGACTCGGGAAGGGTGGGAGGGGTGGGAGAGGGACAAGGGTGTATATTCAATTGGTGCATCTTTAATTGACGTGAGTTCAACAAGTATCCAGTTTTGCCCAGACTCTGTCTACAGGATACAAGGTGTTTTAGGACTTAGTAAAAGCAAATATGTGCATATTAAACAACATTGGTTTAAAGGCTGATAAAAAAGGTAATGCATCTGAGTTATTAGGAGGCTTTTTCTTAATTACTAATTCATGTAGGAAGGCTCAGCCCACTGTGGGTGGTGCCATCCCTGGGCAGGTGAGTCTAGGCTGAATAGGAAAGGTAGCTGAGCAAGCCAGGGGAAGAAAGCCAGTGGGTAGCCTTCCACAGTGGTCTCGGCTTCAGTTCCTGCCTTCAAGCTCCTGTCTTGAGTTCCTGCCTTGGCCTCCCTTGATGATGGACTATAGCTTGTAAGAGGAAATAAACCCTCTCCTCTTCTAGTTGCTTTTTGTCATGGTGTTTCATCATAGCAACAGGAAGGCTAACTAGAACAGCTGCCGTTATCACTGGCTTTAACTCATAGAATGTAGTAGAACTGACATTCTGAAATTCCCAATGTAGACTTTAGAGAAAGGGGCATATTCCACCATCATTCTTTTGGAAGCTGAGCTTCAAGTTGAGAGAAACCTAAAGCCATAAGGAGAGGTCATGTGGTGTAGAATTAGAGCACTTTGGTTGACTTCCCCACCTGAGCCACAAGACACTAGCTGATACCAACAGCTAGTGATATAAGTGAGCTTTTATAGTACAATTCAGTTGAAGTTCCAGATGACTATAGTCCCAGCTGATGTCACATGGAGCAGAAGAGTCATCTGGCTGATGACTCAATCCACAGAGCCATAAAAGATAATAAAATGTCTTAAGCTGTGGTTTGGCTAATTTTATGTATATGTGTATGTATGTATGCATGCATGCATATGTACACACACATGTGTATAGGTGCAGGTGCTTATGTGTCCACATGTGCAGGCCAGAGGTTGATATTGGATATATTTCTCTATTTTTTCTCTACCTTATGTTTTGAGTCAGGGTCTCTCAGTGAACCTGAAGCTTGCCATTTTTGCTAGACTGAATGGCTAGGAAGTTCCCAGTGTCTGTCTGTTTGTGATCCCTCGATTCCCAGCCCTGGGGTTATAGATGTACACTGCTACAGCTGGCTTTTAAATGGGTGCTGGGGCACCACACTCCTATCTTCATGAGTGGGCAGCAAGCCCTTTACCCACTGAGCCATCACCCCAACAACAGAGCTGGAACAATAGGTACAAGATTTTACTTTGTGGAATGGACTGAATGTGTCCTTATTAAATTTCAGTGTTGAAATCCGAACTCAAATGTGTGATCATGTGTTTGTTTTTGGAGATACAGCCTTAGGAGACAACTAAGAAGAATCAATAAGTAAATATAGAAAGAAGTTATTGAGAGTAAATGAAGTGATCTAGGTAGGGCCCTGATATGATGACTTGTGATCTTATGAGATGAAGAGTGGGCTGGGGATGTAGTCCTATCAGTAGAATGGTTGCCTAGTAGGCAGGAAACCCTGGGTTTAATTCTCAGAACTGTATAAACAGGGCAGGGGGCACACACCTACAAGCTCAGGACACAGAGGTGGAGACAGGAGGACCAGAAGTTCAAAGTTATCCTTGGCTACATAGTGATGCCATCCTGGACCTCATTAAAAAAAGGAACAGGTAGCAGGACATGCATACAAAAAAGGCAGCCCAAACGAGGCTGCAGTGAGAACATGGCCGTCCATCTGCAAACCAGGAAGAGGGGCTTCCAGAGGAGTGGACCCCAGCAACACCTTGAAAACAGAGATTTCTTCTGACAGAGGTCAGAAGAAGATGTCAGATCCCCCTGGAACTGGAGTTACAGATGGTTGTTAGCCACCATGTGGGTGCTGGGAACTGAATCTGGATCCTCTACAAAGAGCAGCCAGTGCTCTTAACCAATGAGCCATCTCTCCAGCCCCCAAGACTGATACATTTTATATGATATTTTTGCATATATTATGTCTTTCTCACAGGGGCCTTACTATTAATCCTTATACTGTTAGAGGCTACATAGAGTAGCAGGGAAGAGAAGGTGGTGATTATCATAAGCTTTACAGATGGGGAGATAAGGTGGGGCTAGAGCTGTGAGCAGGTGCTCTGACTCTCAGCCAGTGTTCCTCTTCCACAACATTGCTCATAATGAGGGATTATTTGTTGCCTGAGTTGGGTCATGACACTCCTCCTGCACAGAAAAGAGCCCGGGGAGCAGTAAGAGCAGCCGCTCCAGAGATCTCGCCAGTGGGCTGTGTTTGTGGACATGGGTTGAATACCTTTCTTTACATTTGCAACTTCATCCCGAACACTGAGAAAAAAGATTCTGTTTTCTTTTTTATGGAGGTTTTGTGCATTTTATACAAGATTCTTTAATCAAATTTGGACCCGTTCCCCCTTCTTGCCCCCCCCCCTGCCAGAGCTCATGCATTCTACCATACATGTCTTTCATATTTTTCTCAGTCTTTTTTGAATTTTTGGGTGCCAAAGTTTACTGTTTTGGGCAGAAGTCTACTGTTTCAGTCAGTTCTTTGACCCAGTCTTTGTTGTTATTATTGTTCTTTCCAATTTGTATCACTCTAAAATATGCATACATACAAGACACACATATACCAAAATTATGACATCCGAAAATAAACTATAGTTTTCACTGACTCAGGTTCTTGATGGCCCTTTTATTTCCTCCTGGCTGCCCTCCCCCTTCTGCTTCTTTCCCTGTTATTTACTAATGTTCACCATAGGGGTAATGGTATATAGCTCAGTGGTAGAGCACTTGCCCTGAATGTACAAGGTCTTGGATTTGATCCCAGTACCAATCAATTAACCAGTCAACAAGTCAATCAGGTTTTACCATAAAATTCTAAGAATATTAAACTGTTTCAAACAATACCAGAAATAGAAGCTCTGTCCTTTCCAAAATTTCCATATACCTATTTATACCTTGTAGAAGAAGTTTCATAGGTGTTCAGATCCGTTTGTTTGTGAGTATGTGTTTATATGATGTCATGGATTCTTGTGTTGCTTCCAGGTCTCCAAAAATGTTATCTTCATGGACTTTGGAAAATATTCCACATATTTTCTGCCTTTCTAGGGTGTGCTGATTGATCTAGGAATAGCTAATCCAACCCAATCAACACTATCATATTCTCTCTAAGGGACTACCATAGAGATTGGGGCATGGCGGCTGAGGCAATTAGAAGTCAATACTCTGAAGAGATCTGTGAACCACGTGCAGCAGCTGTAATACTAGTACTTGGGAGGTTCAGACAGAAGGATTTTGAGTTCAAGTCCTTCCTAGATCATACAGCTAGATGAGAGAGGCGGGGGTGTCTGTGGACTACTGCTACAAACACCTTGATGTTTCTCTGGGCTTCTTTTCTTCCCTTTTCTACATCTTGATGTTCTAGCATTCACTATCAGTTCAATAACTATGTCAGTATTCATCTAAATAAACAACTTTATTTTTAAAATTTTGCTCACACTAACCAAAGCTACAGAATAGCTGTGCAACTGAATAGCCATGTGTGTGTGTGTGTGTGTGTGTGTGTGTGTGTGTGTGTGATGGACATCATTCTGTGGCAGTGCATAATAGATTTTACCCTATTGTTTTTGATGACTGCATGGCATTTTACATTTTATGTTTGTAACTCTAGATGGATGAGGCCAGCTGGAGAATCCTTCTACCTAGAGTCCCAGGCCTAGGAAATTTGCAAATGGCGAGGAATCTTGTGAAGACTTTGGTTTCAGAGAGTTGTGGTCCCCAGGGGCAATGACTTTCATTCAATATTAATGCTCCCAGGAGACCTGCAAGAAGTTGACCCAGTGGGCAACTTCCCTCCTTTCTTCTGAGGCAGGAAAAGTGTAACACACTATAGAATAAGGAACCTTCTTTCAGGTGACTCAGAAGGGGTGTGGCAGCCTGCCAAGTTCTTCAGTGCAGCCTCACAGGAGGAGAGACTGTCCCACCTTCTACCACCTCCTGGGCTGCTCCCTTGCACATCAGATGTGAGCCACCAAGGGAGTGGGCAAGAGCAATAAACACATTACATCTCTATAGTGATGTAACAGTCCATCAAAGACAGACCCTCAAATCCAGAGTCGATGCTCTGCAAAGTCAAACTGAGGGGACGAATAAAGAATCCGTCAAAGGAAGGACACTTGAGGAAAGGTAAGTAATCTCTCTCTCTCTTTCTCTCTCTCTCTTACTTACATACTTTCTGGACTATTCAAACAATTCGTTAGATAAACTGAAGAAGATTTTCAGATGGTATTTAAGTCACACTGAAGAATTATCTGAAAAGAAAAATAAAAAGTTAGGAATAGGAGACTTGGGAAGTACACCAACAGCCCATAACTAGTAAATAATAGGCATTCCAAAGGAGATAAAGGAACAGATGGAGGAGAAGCAATGATTAAACAAATCAGAAGACTATTTCCCTGTGATGGGAAAAAAATCTGAGTCTGCAAATTGAAAGGACTCACCAGGTTTCAGGAATGATTGATGAGAAAATGTACATATTGAGGCATAATTTGCTAAAATTTATGAATTTTAAGGATAAAGAGAAAAACATATCCTTTTTAAGGAGAGAAATGAAAGCTACATGTGAAAGAAAAAGAATAAGATAATTTTATTTCATTGGCTGTGTAGATGACTGTGAGACAGAACAGCAAGCCCAGGAGGCTGTCCTTGCTAAGCCCTCATTCCCTTGACTAAGAAGACAAAGATGTTTATGGACGTGCCTAAATTTAGAGCATAGATAGATAGATAGATAGATAGATAGATGATAGATAGATAGATAGATGATTGATAGTTAGATGATAGATAGATGATAGATAGATATATATATATAGATGATAGATGATAGATAGATGATAGATGATAGATAGATAGATGATAGATGATAGACAGATAGATAGATGATAGATAGATAGATACATACATACATACATACATACAAGATAAATAGATTTCCTGGAGGCTACTCTCACCTCCTATACAGTGAAGAATAATATTTATCAACTCCTATGTGCATTTAAACACCCAAGGATCTTGAAATTCAGAATCCAATTCAATGGCTCCAGGATGGAGGACGAGGATTCTGCATTTGGAACAAATCCCCAGGTGGTCACCCCATTGCTACTGTGTGGATCACAAGCGTGGACTCTTAGGATGATCTTTAGATCTGAACCCTGTTCCACATCTTCCTGGCTCTGTGAACTTGTTCTTTCACTACTGTGTGCTTCTGTTCCTTCGTCTATAGGGCAGAGATAATGACAGTATGTGCCCCACAGAGTTGTCAACATTAAATGAGTTGGTACATGTAAACTTCCTCAGCAGTGCCTGACACATAGCAAGTAAACATTATTGCTTGACACATACAAATGTGGAATTTTACATAATGTCAGCATCTATGGGAATTAGTATGTAACATGAGTATTGAGCGAGGGCTTTGAGGACAGAACCAGCATCCTGGGAAGAAGGTTTTGTTACTGTTACTAAAAGTATGATGTGACATTATCTTAGCATGTCATGGGCAAACGGGGAGAGCTGAGCATAGCTGCTGGGGGGTCTCTGCCTGGAGAGATGGAGGGAAAAAACAAATATATTCAGAATTATTTTAGAATATCTTGTAGAAATAATTACTAGCTTATTTTTCAGAAAGTGGAAGAAATGTCTTATGTGCATGGGAGTACAAAATGTATCTGTTGACAAGATATAAAGGAATGCTAGAATTTCCAAATTAGCACAAGAAAATAAAATGGACTGACACAGAAAATTTGTCAATCCAGCCAGAAAATGTAGAGAATAAAATTGAGTATTAATCTTAAGAGTCTTGCAAGAAAATCTAGGTAATTAAAAATATAACCTAGGGCAAGGGATGTCTTACAAAATGATTTATTTTAGTTTTTTTTTAATTTGTGTGTGTGTGTGTGTGTGTGTGTGTGTGTGTGTGTGTGTGTGAGTGTTGGAGGGTATGTGTAGGTGTGAGTGCAGGTGCTCTCAGAGTCCAGAAAAGAGTGCCAGATCCTCTGGAGCTGGAGTTACAGGCAGTTGTGTGCCACCTGCTACAAGTGCTTGGAACTGGACTTGGGTTCTCTGTAAGAACGGTATATGCTTGGCCACTGTGAGACTTGAGTGTGCAGTGGTTAGGTCAGGGCCTTGCCAGGACCATCTGAAGTACAGGTAGGAGCAGGGTGCTTCAGCCAGGAAGATTTTAGGATAGATCTACTCTTGGGTTGCTGGATAATTGATTCCTTGGTTTGTTGGATAGCTAAATCTTTGTCTTGCGAGGCTGGCAGGGTGCAGTGGCCCTGCTTGCTGGGATCAAACGTGGGCCTATTAAACCCTTGTCGGGTATGGCTGTCCGGGCAAAGTTGCCCTTGTAGCCAGTAGTAAAGCTGCGCCTGTCACCACTGTGAGACTTGAGTGTGCAGTGGTTAGGTCAGGGCCTTGCCAGGACCTCCTGAAGCACAGAGTACCGGGGCGTGGACTAAGTCAGGCATATCCCCCTTCCCCAAACTGGAATTGCTGAGTGTCCAAGTGGATTTTTTTTGAGAACCTTCAGAACACAAAGGGAAGAGTGAATTAGACTTCCAATATATAAACAAAATTGAAAGCCTGAAAACTAGACAAGTCAACACTCCATAAACAAGGAGGAAAAAAAAGGGCATCTGAAGGAGGCAAGCAAAGCAAGCCTTCAACACAGTGAAAAGACATTTGTGATTTGCATCAGAATACAGGCAAAAAAAGGGAAACCCACATGCCAGGGACACAATGAAGGGACAATATGGGAAAGGTGCAGGATAATTCCACACCAAGCTCTACCAACCCTGTAGGAGATTGCTACAGTGGGATCCCCCTGGAGGTGACCCAAGAAACAGATCTTAGAGGAACAATTGCAGACCTATTCAGAGAAATTAAAGAATATAAAGAACAAGTCAGAGAACTAAGGAGACAGAATGAAAAACTCAAGAAGGACCTAGAGGGAGACAATGACAAACTTCAGAAAGAATAAAGGGAGAGAATGACTAACTCCATAAAGAACTAGAGGGAGAAAATGACAAACTCCGGAAGGAAGTGGAAACACTGAAAACGGAAGCCAACCACCAAAGTAAGGAGCACCAAGAAGAGATTGAGAAGCTCCAAAAGGAAGTGGAAATACTAAAGAAAACACAGGATGAAATGAAAAATGAAATAGAACACTCATCTAATCAAGAAGAAAGGAATGGAAAAAGCTTCAAAAATAGAATGGAGGAATCAGAACAAAGAATATTAGACCTGGAAGATAACACAGAGCAACTAAAAAGCTCAAATAAAGATTATGAAAAATTTAAAAATACACAGAAGTGGAACAACCAAGAAATATGGGAGACTATGAAAAGATCAAACCTCCACATCATAAGAATAGAGGAAGGAGAAGAATCTCAAGACAATAGTATTGATCAGATCTTCAACAGAATAATAGATGAAAATTTCCCCAAACTAAAAAAAGACAAACCCATACAAATACAAGAAGCGCTTAGAACTCCAAACAGACAAGATCAGAAAAGAAACTCCCCATGCCATATTATAGTTAAAATGCTAGATGCCCAAACCAAAGACAAAATTCTGAAAGCCACAAAAGAAAAACAAGTCACATATAAGGGGAAACCCATCAGAACTACAATTGACTTCTCGGCGCAAACCATGAAAGCAAGAAGAACATGGAGCAAAGCATTCCCAGTGTTAAAGGACTATGATGCCAACCCAGGTTACTATACCCAGCAAAAATGTCGATTATAGTTGAAGGAGAGAGAAAAATCTCCCATGACATAAACAAGATGATAGAATACATGTCTGGAAAACCAACCCTTCAGAAAATACTTGAAGCAATTCAAAGGGCAGAAGAGAGAAGCAACTATCCCCAATCACTTAGAAAGAGAAACTAATAAAAACATAACTGCAGAAGTAGAAATGAAGGCTAAAAATGCAAATGGATAATAAGGTGAAAGGAAGCAACATGCATCTTTCAATTATAACCTTAAATATTAATGGACTAAACTCCCCAATCAAAAGACATAGACTGGGAGATTGGATTAGGAAACAAAACCCACCTATATGCTGCCTACAAGAAACCCATCTCAATCTCAAGGATAGGCACAAACTTAAGGTGGAAAAAAATATTCCAAGCAAATGGTACCAAAAAGAAAGTAGGTGTTGTTACTTTAATATCAGATAAAATAGACTTCAAAGTAGAAGAAATCAAAAGAGACAAAGAAGGCCATTACATCTTTATCAAAGGAACAATTGACCATGAAGATTTCACAATCATGAATATATATGCACCAAACTCTGGTGCACCAAACTTTATAAAGACAATTCTTCAGGACCTCAAGGCACAGATTAACCCCAGAACACTAGTAGTAGGAGACTTCAATACCCCACTAAGTCCTTTGGACAGATCAACAGGACAAAGAATAAACAGAGAGACATCTGAACTGAATGATACAATACACCAAATGGACTTCACAGACATCTACTGAATATCCCACACAAACAACAGAGAATGCACTTTCTACTTAGCACCCCATGGAACATTCTCCAAAATAGACCACATACTGGGACACATGAAAAAACTCAACAAATACAAAAAGATTGAAATAATCTCATTCATTCTATCAGACCACAGTGCAATAAAGCTCAATACCAACACCAGGATAAGCCGAACAACCTACAAGAACACATGGAGACTAAATAACACTCTCGTGAATAATGAATGGGTCAAGGAAGAAATAAAGAAGGAAATAAAAGCATTCCTATAACTGAATGACAATGATAATACAACACAACAAAACTTATGGGACACTCCAAAAGCAGTGCTAAGAGGGAAGTTTATAGCCCTGAGCGCCTACATCAAAAAAACAGAAAGAGCACAAGTGAATGATCTAACACTGCAGCTAAAAACACTTGAGAGACAACAACAAATAAACCCTAAACACAGCAGACAGGAAGAAATAACAAAAATCAGAGCAGAAATCAATGAAATAGAAACAAAGAATACAATACAAAAAATCAATGAATCCAAAAGTTGGTTCTTTGAGAGAATAAACAAGAAAGACAGACCTCTAGCCCAGTTAACCAAAAGAAAGAAGGAACAATACCAAATCAATAAAATTTGTGATGAAAGGGAAAATGTCACAACAGACAATGAAAAGATCCAGACAATCATACAGGAATACTTCAAAAACCTATACTCTACTAAGTTTGAAAACCTAGAAGAAATGGATGAAAATCTGAAAGCCTGGGAATCACCCAAAGCTCAACCAAGAAGAGATTGACAGCTTAAACAGACCCATAATATATGAAGAAATTGAAGATGTAATAAGAAACCTCTCAACTAAAAAAAGCCCAGGCCCAGATGGTTTCATGGCAGAATTCTATAAAACATTTCAAAAAGACTTACAAACATTATTACTCAAGTTGTTTAGAAGGATACAAACAGAGGGGATTCTCCCAAATTCCTTCTATGAAGCCAGCATCACTCTACTACCAAAATCAGGCAAAGATACAACCAAAAAGGAAAATTATAGACCCATCTCATTAATGAACACAGAAGCAAAAATTTTAAATAAAATATTTGCAAATCCCATACAGACGACCATCCATCATGATCAAGTTGGATTCATACCAGAAATGCAGGGATGGTTCAACATATGAAAATCAATAAATATCATCAAACAGATAAATGGACTGAAAGACAAAAACCACACCTTCATCTCAATTGACACAGAAAAAGCCTTTGACAAAATCCAGCATCCCTTCATGCTTAAAGTCCTAGAGGGAATTGGATTGGAGGGATCATTCCTAAATGTAATCAAAGCCATATACAGGAAATCCATAGCCAATATCATCCTAAATGGGGAAATGACAGAAGCATTCTCTTTAAAGGTAGGAACTCAGCAAGGCTAACCCCTGTCACAACTCCTTTTCAATATAGTGCTTGAAACACTTGCTAGGGCAATAAGGCAAGAAAAGGAAATTAAAGGAGTTCTAATTGGAAAAGAGGAAGTCAAACTATCCCTTTTTGCTGATGATATGATTGTTTACTTAAGGGATGCTAAAAACTCCTCCAGAAAACTCCTAGAAACGATTAAGAGCTTCAGTAAAGTGGCAGGATACAAAATTAACCTAAAAAAATCAGTAGCCTTTCTTTACACCAACAACAAGCAACTGAAGAAGGAATACAAGGAGACCTTCCCACTCACAATAGCCTCAAAAACAATAAAATACCTAGGAACAAACCTAACCAAAGACACCAAAGATCTCTACAACAAGAGTTTTAAACCCCTGAAGAAGAAACTTGAAGAAGACATCA
>VZQC01005638.1:1598098-1670318 GCA_009823505.1 Rhizomys pruinosus
TCAGAAGAGGGTGTCGGATTCCCCTGGAACTGGAGTTCTCCTGGAATCGGAGTTACAGACGGTTCTCAGCCGCCATGTGGGTGCTGGGGATCGAACCTGGGTCCTCTGCAAGAGCAGTCGGCGCTCTTAACCGCTAGGCTATCTCTCCAGCTTCTCTTTTTTAACATTTTGCTTTTTTGAGGTAGAGTCTTGCTATGTAGCTCTGACTAGTCTCAATCTCCCAGAGTTCCTTCTGCTTTAGCCTCCGAAGCTCCAAAATGCTGGCAATGCAGGCTCGTGCACCCATACTTAGCTTTCAAGGGTCTCTTGGTGCCTCTTTGCAATCTATGTCTCCATGCCACCTTGTGAATATGTGTATAGACTTTATTTTCAACTTTCCCATAGGGCATGGTGGAAAATCTTGGAGCTGCCTAGAGTGTGTGAGTGGAAGTAAGGGGACTCCTTCAGGCCTGGACTGACCTCCTCTCCCTCTGTGCTAGCTGCATGCTTATAGGCAGTGAGCTAAGAAGCCACTGTGGAAGACACCAGAGCCATTATCAATCAGTGTGTGTGTTTGAGTGACTGTGTTATAGCGTCCCCTTCTCCTCATGCCACCCACTGCCAACAAACATCTCTTGTATTAACTGAGATTTGAATGTTTATTACTATAACTTAGTAACATCTGCTGATATAATAACATCCAGAGTTTTTATGAATTGACAAGAAAGGATCTAACAACTCAATTTCTAGGTACATCTGAACCACCAAAGTTAAACTAAGAAAGAGACCAACAACTTAAACCAACTCTTAACAAATAAGGAGATTGAAATGGCAATAAAAAGCCTTCCAACTTAAAAAAGCCTAGGTCCAGAGGGGTTCAGACTAGAATTCTACCAGACTTCCAAAGAAGAACTTCAACCAATACTGATCAAATTATTAAATGAAAAAAAAAAGAAACAGAAATAAAGGGTCTTCCAAACCCTATAAAGCCAGTATTACTGTAATTATCGAAGCTAGGTAAAAACACAACAAAAAAAAAGAGAACTTTGGGCCAACATCCCTGATGAACATAGATACAAAAGTTTTTAATAAAATACTTACAAACTGAAAACGAGTGTATATCAAAAAGATCATTGTATTAGTTACTTTTCTGTTGCTGTAACAAAATACAATGACCAAAAGCAACTTAAGGAAGAAAGAGCTTGTTTTGGCTTATGATTCTGGAGGGATAGAGTTCATTATGGGAGGGAGGTGGGGCAGCAGGGCAGGAAGTGGAATATCACATTCTCAGCAAGCAGAGTACAAAGAACAAACTGGAAGGTAGGGTAAAGCTATGAAATTCTCAAAGTCCACCTCCCGGTGACTTACTTCCTCCTCTAAGGCTCCATCTCCTAAAGATTCCATGACCTCCCCAAACAGTGCAAGCACTGGGAACCAAGTGTTTAAATATATGACTCTATGAGGGACATTTCTTATTCAAACCACCACAATCAAGTTGGCTTTATCTCGGAGATGCAGGGATGGCTCAACATACATAAGTTGATAAATGCAGTAAATCATATAAATGGACTCTAAGACAAAAATCTCAATCATCTCAAGAGAGGCAGCAAAGACCTTCGACAAAATTCATCATGCCTCCATGCTAAAAGGCCTGGAGAGAACATGACAGGAGGGAACACACCTCATCATAACAAAGGCTGTGCATGACAAACCCATAAAAATCAAGAAAAAGGGACTCACTTTAAAAATTGGGCTATGGATCTGAACAGAGAGTTCTCAAAAAAAGAGATAAAAATGATTAAGAAATATCTTTAAAAGTATTCAACATACTTAACAATTGAGGAAATGAAAACTAAAGCTACTTGGAGATTTCACCTTACCCTGGTCAAAATGGTTAAGATCAAGAACAGAAACTGAAAACGAATGCCGAGAAGGATGCAGTTGAAGGGGATCCCTCGTTCACGGTTGGTGGGATTGCGAATCAGCACAGCCACTCTGAAAAACAGTGTAGAGAAGTCTCAAAGTCCTAAAAACAGAGCTGCCGTATGATCCAGCTATACTCCTCCTTGACCTAAACCCAAAGGTCTTGGTAGCCTACGTCAGAGACACCTACTATGCTATTTTCATGGCTGCTCTAGTTACAGTAGCCAGGACATGGAAGCATCCTAGATGTCCTTCAACTGATGAACAGATAATGAAAATGTGGTACACATACACAATAGATTTCTATTCAGATATAAAGAAATGAAATCATTAACTTTGCAGGTAAATGGATGGAAGTGGAAAACATTACACTGAGTGAGGTAAGACAAACACCTTTCTTGCTTATAGATACTAGCTCCAAATCTTTAAATTTGAGTATATGACTTGGAGTGACTGCAGAGTCCAGGAAAGTAGAAAGGGACCATGGGGGGGGGGGGTGAGGAGAAGGAGCTTTAGAGAAAGGATAGTAGGACAGGGTTCTATGAATGAGGAAAGGGGGAAATGGGGGGATACTTAATTGGGGAGGGTGGAGTAAGATAATACAGATGGGAGAGAGAGGAAGGAAAACACTAAGAATGTTTGATAAAACCATAGGTAAACATTGCTTTATAGGCTTGCTTTAAAAATACATACCATACACTCACATTCATATATATATATATATATATGTGATTATATATAATATATATTATATATTATATATAATGGAGTTATGCTACACCGGGTGATAATATTCTCCTCAGGAGCCATATACTATCTAACAATAACCCCGGTGTCAGGCAAGAGAAACCTCCCTTCAAGTTATTGGTCAGCGGGGTCCAAGGGACCCCCAAACGATATAGGCTATTGCCATTGCCCCTGGTTGCCTCCCAAAACTTGAAGGTAAGACTCTATTGCTGAAGATACCACACATTTAGGTCAGAGGACTTGGAGGCATCAAACTGGAAGCCTCGTCCCAGAGGGAGCTGTCACAGTATCAGAAGGTGCTATGTAAGCCGAAGGAAAAAAGTAATCAATAGTCGTGCCTAGATGTAAAGTCTGAGAATCGTGACTTAAATGCCCAGCAAGACATTCCCAGTGGAGCAATAGTGGCATTTTTATCTTGGAGGTAACCAATAGTTGTCGAATTGCACTTAAAGCCCAGTCAATACGATGGAACTCATGCCTAGTACTGTAAACCTAGCCAACTGTCCATGGCTGGAGAGGTCATTGACTCCAAAGGAGAGCCTATTACTGCTATTTTCCTAAATCAACATATCTTCTAACTATATTCTAAATACTTATCTTTATACCCACAGATAAGTCTAGCTCTCTTCCTTCATCAAATAAGCTTCTTTTTATACCAGATGGAGGTTACTACAGAGATCTACAACTGGTGAAAATGCAAAGAGTAAGTGACCAACTATGGGTTGCTCAGCCCCAATCAGTACATCTGTAATGCAACCCCTGTGTCTGAGACTCAGGAAACATGTAAGGGGGTGCAAAGACTGTAAGAGCTAGAGGACTGGGGTGTCTGCTGCTAGATAGTGCCTGTAGATACGACAGGGAAGTTGCACCTATGAAATCTCAACAATGTGGTTGCCTAAACAAGTCCTACATAATGATACCAGTTGATGGGCAAATGGGATACAGTTCACAAGGCCAACCCTTAGATGAAGAGCCGTAGACAATGGCTACCGAGAGAGATAATTATTTCTCTCTAGGGATGAGATCCCCGATAGGTTATCTGATCTTAAGTGGTCAGCTATAAATACAATTACATATAGACAACACTAGATGAACTCATCTGATTATATATGTGTATATATGTAATATACATATATATAAAAAACAATAATAACTATAGAGGACAAGGTTATGAATTTGAAAGGAAGTTGGGGAAGGAAATACATGGTGTTGTAGGGGCGAGGAGAGGGAGGTGTGGAAATAATGTAAATACAAGTATATTGGTATATGAAATTCTCAAGTGAAAAATTTTAAATACAACATAAAAATTGACATAGGAGACAAGAAGTATATAAGAGAAAGGGCCTGCAAACTGAGCTGCATGGTATAAGTGGAGTTCCCTTTGGTGCATGCTTTGGATATTTCAATGGATATTTTCATTGTATTCCACAATTTGGGTTGTCCGTGGCACTTCTTTTGAACATAAAACAGTGCTAAGACTGTCAAGGAGGTAGCTTCTCTTTCTACAGATAATGCTTCCTAATGCCCCTCCCTGTGGCTGCCCAAGGCCCTCAGGAGAAGGGCCCATGCCCAGTGTAGCTTCAGAAACTCCTTCCTGTAATTCAACTTAATCTGTGCCCAGGGCTCTAGTTCTTTCCATTCAAATAACAAAGTCACATTATTTACTGACTTAAAGGTGCATATGCATATGTGTGTACCCTACATTGGCTTATCAGTAACATAGTTTCTTTCTATGAGTAAAATCATGAGAGCAAAGGGTATACAAATTAAATTTTGATTAAATCTTTACATTTTTAAACTTGGGAAAAAGTTCTATGAATACATTTTTAGATGTACCAGGCATTTGCATTCTTTCTCTGAATTGTCGGTTCATAGCCTTCTAGTCTGAAATGATTGTTGCTGCATTAAAGGAAAACCATCTTCTGTAGGACAGAGAGTTAAGAAATCTTCCCTTTCCCAGCAATATTACTGCGGACCATTCAAGGATTGAGTGCACACCGTCTAGTCATTTTGTTAAGCTATGTTGGAAAAACAATATGATAAGTAAAACAGAAGAACTATCCCTAGACTAAGGTATGTAATGTAACATTGAAATCATAAGATCAGCTCTCACTTAAATACATAAAAGTAGAATTATGTTTCCAGGGTTTGCTACAATAATCTACATTGACATAATGTCTTCTCTATTGCAAGTGTTTAAAAGTCTTGCCAAATTTATCTTTTTTACCTACTCTGACCCTCTCTTTCTTCCTCTCCCTCCATTCCTTCCTTTTTTTCTCTTTTTAATATTTTATTTAGTTTTATTTTATTGTGTGAATGTTTTATATGGGGTTATATCAGTGTACCATGGGCATGCACTGCCTGTAGTACATACACAGTGCCAGAAGAGGGCATCAGATCCCCTAGAACTGGAGCTACAGTCAGTTTTTACCCACCATGTGGTCCTGGGAAGCAAACTCAGGTCCTATTGCTGAGCTATACTGTCAGCTCCCTTTCATCTTATTTTTAGACCTGGCCTCATACTATAGTCTAGGTTGTTGTGAAACTCACTATGTAGCCAAGGCTGGGCTTGAACTCTTGGCAATCCTCCTTTATCAACCTCTTGAGTGCTGGGATTACAAGCAGGAGCTACCAGGCCTGGCTCTCTGCTTACCTTAAAAGGAGCTGGATCTAGATTGTTGAAATTCTATACAGCAACATTTGGGCACCTTTATCTTAAATATCTCTGAATAATCAAGCAAGGCTATTTCACTTCATTCACTCATTCACTACTCAAAAAAATATTAAGCAATGACTACACACTAGGTATCATGGAAGACTGAGGATGCAGTGATGAATGTCAATGATACATTCCCTCTTTTCAGGGATTTATAGTTGAGTGGGGAAGCCAGTTAAGAAAATAGACAGCCATTAGCAAGTGCAATGACTGAGGAAGTTGTTAAAACCAGACACATATTTAAGTGTATCTGGTTTGGGTGGACAACAGGAACAGTGCTCCAAACAGAGGAAATCACCTATCTTTTATCAAAGGACCTTCCCGAGCCAGGGAAATGTATTACTAGGTCTGTTGGAAATGCTTGCTGCCCCTAGAGTCACTTGTGTGACACTTATAGAGCATTTTGTCAGTGCTTGGCTGTGTTTTGGGCATTGCTAATATCTCACCAGGTATCAACCATAATCGCCACATTTGAGAAGCAGTAGGGAGAAGACAGATAAAAACTGTAACTCGGGAGGCAGAGGCAGGAAGATCTTTGTGGGTTCAAGGCCAGCCTGGTCTACAGAGTGAGTTCTAGGACAGCTGGGGCTATAGGGAGACCCTGTCTCAAAAAGACCAAAAAAAAAAAAAAAACAACTGTAACTCAACACAAAAAAGTTCAATAGATGATGATTTAGCAATAATAGTCAAACTATCATCACCAAAAGGTGGTTGTTGATGTTATAATTGTCATGGCAGTCAAACATCTATGCAACTGGGCATTTATCTCAAAGTCCACTCAGACAAGAAGTAATCTTTCACATCAAAAAAGTATCTCCTTCATCCTCCATTCCTGACTCCTTACATCTACAACTAACTTGGATACTGTATACCTACCCCAGGAGGACCTAAGACAGATTTGCTATTTCTGATAATGTTCCGCTTAAGAACTCTTTGCAAAAGTAAAACAAACATACAAACATAAAAGCAAACCTAAGGTGAAATAGCACCCTTGCACAGGTGCCCTAAGAATCTGATAGAAGCAGACAGACACACAGAGTAATACTGGTAAACATTAGTGTCCATTTTTTTTTTCTTTTCGAGACAGGGTCTCCTTGTAGCCCCAGCTGTCCTGGAATTCACTCTGGTATTTTTTTTTCAATTTTTTTTTTTTTTTTGGTCTTTTTGAGACAGGGTCTCCCTGTAGCCCCAGCTGTCCTGGAATTCACTCTGGTATTTTTTTTTCAATTTTTTTTTTTTTTTTGGTCTTTTTGAGACAGGGTCTCCCTGTAGCCCCAGCTGTCCTGGAACTCACTCTGTAGACCAGGCTAGCCTTGAACTCACAAAGATCCACCTGCCTCTGCCTCCCAAGTGCTAGGATTAAAGGAGTGCGCCACCACGCCCAGCTCTGGAATTCACTCTGTAGACCAGGCTGGCCCTTAACTCACAAAGATCCGCCTGCCTCTGCCTCCCAAGTGCTAGATTAAAGGTGTGCGCCACCACGCCCCACTCTAGTGTCCATTTCTTAGTTAGGATCAACTAGAGATCAATTAATATAACAGATTATACATTCCCCCTTTGTGATTTGCCAAATGTAAACACCCTACCCCGAAATCTTATAGAGTTCTAATTTCAGAGAATGGCTTCAATTTTCCTATTTTTACCAAATTCACTAGCTAAATAACTTCACTGGAAATTGATTTGTATGTGAATGTTTGTACTGAGCAAGAATGTAGTATGCAAGTGGATAAAATCAGGTGGTTAACAAGCCCCCATCCAGTCTGGAGGAGGTGTCACCTGCTGATAGTTCAAGGTGATTAGATTTTATTCTGTAGGCAAGAAATTCCCTACCTCTTTTGCAGTAAATTCTCTACATAAATACTGATCAGTTAATCCCTTAAATAAATAAATTTTAAAAATACTGATCATTTTGGATGTTGGGGGTCACTCGTCAGATCTTTGAGACAAACACACGCTGATGTTGATGCTTGCTTAGTCATAGGAAAAACCTCTTCCACTTTGTCCAATGTGTGACTAAAAATCATAGTTTTGTGAATGTTGACAGTAAAGAGTCTGAGAAACCTCGCTACAACGGGGAGTCATAATGAAGGCTGCTTACTATGCCTCCACAACCCTGAAATGTAGGCACCCCCACCTCAAAGCTTTGGAAGCTCACCTGTATGTTCTAAGATTTGGAGGGGAGAAGACAGAGATCTCCAAATGGGATAACACAGACAGGTTAGCAGGGAAGAATGACAGCAGAGAGGTTGTTACCGTTAAATTACCCCGAGATGCAATTATGTGAAAGGTAGTGAATAGCTGCTATCCATCTCTTCTTCGAAATGAAATAGAACTGTGTTTCAATTGCAGCCTGAGGAATTAATGTAAGATAAAAGGATGCAACAGGATCACTTGCCTGCTCTCAAGGCACTTGAGTTTAAAGTAGGAGAGGGTTATGTGTATGTCCATCATCATCTGCTTCGATTTACAGTCATTATGAATTGATCGGCCACTCATTCATGTTTGCATGCACAGTGCCTAGCACGAGGCTCCACACAGAGTGGGGTTCTACTGGGTTCTATAGCACTGCGCTGGTGTCTCAAAGTACTAAAAAACAAAACCAACAGGCTCTGTTCTCTGAAAGTTATTATGGAGAGAACAGGTTTTCTCATTTGGAATATCTTCGGAATCACAGACCATGGAGCAAGGAGCTCTGCTCTCACTTTTGTGTCTCATATCCATGTCTTTCAAGTTCTAAACGGAAATTTTCATATGGCATTCTGTGGAAGTAGTTGACTTGCTGAATTTTCAAGAATGAAATTTTAAAATTTCATGGTTATACTCCCTTAGAACTTAAATCTATGATATTCTTTAATGTAACTATATTCCATGGTTGAAATTGGTACATGTTATGAACTCATTATTATTCCTGATTATTCACTGGCAAGTTTTTTATTTACATTATTAATCCTGATTATTCACTGGCAAGTTTTTTATTTACTTGTACTTTTTTTTAGGTCTTTCGAGACAGGGTCTCCCTATAGCCCCAGCTATCCTGGAACTCACTCTGTAGCCTAGGCTGGCCTTGAACTTACAAAGATCTGCCTGATTCTGCCCTCCAGAGTGTTAGGATTAAGGGCTTGCACCACCACTCCTGGCTTTACTTGTACTTTTATCTTACCCCTTCGCTACTTATTACACATCCTAAGTTAGACAAAAGACCACTAAAAAGTCTTGAAACAGGAAGGGAAGAGAAGGAAAGACACTATCTTTGCTATTTGTCTGAATTTAAACAATATTACAAGTTTATTAAGGTTGAAAGAATTAAATTATTGTTGAATAAAACTACAATCTGTCTATAATGACACAAATCTTGAAGCCCACCATGTCAGCCAGGGTCCTGACAAGGAAAAGATGCATATTAGGAATGATTGAGTCTAATGAATTATTTTCCAAAAATGGATCATCCATAGGAACCAATAAGAAAGAGTGTCCAGGGAAGAGCCACGTGGTGGAGCGTTGTGAAGATACAGTGAAAGACTGGGTAAGTTTCACCCTAGCTTGAAAGGGGCTTCAGCCGGGAGCCATGGTCTCATATGGAGGAACGCAACAATGCCAAGCAAAAGCCTAAGTAAATAGGTCATCCCTGCTTGCTCCCACCCTGTGATCTCTGGTGGTGACTCCAACCGGCCGAACCCAATCAGACCTGTATCCCGGCATTCAGAGAATGAGAAAAAAGTAAAGAGATGTCTAGAAAGGCAAACATGGCTGTGCACTGTATCAGTCAGGGTCCAAATGACAGCACTTAAAATAATTTAACAGGAGGATATTTATAAATATGTATTGATAACAATGTGGACAGGAAATGAGACTGCCACATGGGATTGTTTAGTGACCCCAGCGAGCAGCAGAAGAACTGTTACCATCCCAGGCCCTAAAGAAGCCAGGAGAGAACACTTCTGGCAGAACTCAGAAAGAGCCTGAGGAGAGGAGGCCACCCTGATGGGCAGCAAGCTCTGGTACAGAAGCACAAGCAGCCTGAGGAGAGGGGGCCACCCTGATGGGCAGCAAGCTCTGGTACAGAAGCACAAGCAGCCTGAGGCGGAGGGTGGGAGAAGATGCCCTCGGACCCTCCCTCTGCCCTGTAGCTTACTCCAGGGCTTCCTACAGTCCAAAGCTAAGACCAGAGGGCAAGAAAGCCCTGGTGATAGCTCTGTGCATTATCCTGACCAGGACAGGGGAGAGAGGCTTAACAAGTAATCAAAGGAATCTCGCCCGGCTACAGTCACCAAATCACTCACTACTGTCCCTTCCTTCTGTCCTTTTCTCTCTTCCACTAAACTTTAGTAGCTTTCTTGCCAAGAACTTTGTAGATACTCTTACATAGATGTCTCATTTAACCCTTATAACATCTAAGGCAGAAAAATCTTTCTCTTTCCTAAGAAAGCATCCTCCTCCTATCAGGTTGACCTCCTCATACTCTTTAACCCTTTAAATAGAAGAACTTTTAAAAAAAACAAACAGACCTCACTAGAACCTTAATATAGATATTCATTATTTATCAGTAGAAATGGAAAATGCATGTTTATGACACTTCTTTGCTTGTTAGGTTAACTAAGAAGACACTAATGACACTTTTGGTTAATGGGAAGGTTTGAAATATTTTTTGCTGCCCTGCAATGACCTCAGCAACAGCAAACATTCAGTGTTCCTGAAACTGCATGTGACAATCAATATAGACTTGACCTGGACAACATGAAGCTTTAATTTTTCCAGCCTGTAACATCTGAGCAATGCCTTCTTTTTGTAATCAAAATCTAATTACTAGAATACATGAGATGGACAGCTAGC
This sequence comes from Rhizomys pruinosus, assembly GCA_009823505.1. Lineage (NCBI taxonomy): Eukaryota > Metazoa > Chordata > Mammalia > Rodentia > Spalacidae > Rhizomys > Rhizomys pruinosus. The sequence goes on from VZQC01005638.1 coordinate 1,608,294, forward strand.
CTTTTCCGGTCACCTGTTCAGGAAATATCTCGTCCCTCGGAGAATTCAGCCTTCATGCTTCAGTTATTGAACACTTTGGAGTGGCTTAGCCCAGGAAATGAAGGCTCTTGTTAAAAACACAGAGATTTAGGAAGCCAGGACGCGATTAACCATGTGGCATCTTGCCAAATGAGCAGTTAACAACCAGAGCCAGGAAAACAAGTGCTGATTAGTAATCCCTGAGCTTACAAAGGGGCTTTAGACACAATCCTAACAATCTACTGTGACAGACCAGAAAATTCCTAACCTATTATAGTTGTTGTGCTGCCTTGAAAAAAAAAAGTATTAGTCTAATCAAAATTTATTCATCAGTGTATCTATGAGTAAACAAAAAACCCTAAAAAGTAAGCTATTTTAAAATTTAGCAGATGGAGAATCTCCCAGACATTCTCTACAAAACATAAAATTAAACCTTGAAGTTGCTCATGAGATGGGTTTTAAAAAAAATATTTTATTTTATTTATTATTTTTATTTTTTATGTGTATGAGGGTTTTGCCTGCATGTGTGTAAGACAACCTGTACTGTGAAAAGCTGGAAGAAGCTGGAAGAGGGTGTCAGATCCTCTGGAACTAGAGTTACAGATGGCCGTTAGCTGACATGTAGGTACCAGTCCTCGGGAAAAACAGCAAGTGTTCTTAACCAATGAGCCATCTCTCCGGCCTCTAATGCTTAGTTTAAAAACAACTTTACTGCCAATTTTTTGAGTGTCATATACCAGAAAATATCCTAACTCTTGTATGAATCTCAGTCGGAAAGAATGTTGATCAGAATTGATGAGCTATTTCTGAATTCGTTTGAGCTCAAGTACCAGAAGACAAAGCTCATACTGGCTTAAAGTCTCCTTTTCATTTCTACTTAACTAGTAGAAGTCTAATGAGAGGCCTGACCATGAAGGGACCACATCTCGACCGAGCTCCTGGTTTTAACATGGTTCTCGTTGCCTTCTGTGTGTCCAAAGAGGGATGTAAAGAATGGAATGGTGGTTGTAATGGTGATGGTGATGATGGAGGAGGGTGATGATGGATGTTAAGTTCCACTTTGGGGATGCTAGGTCAGGGGATCTGGATGACACTCACTGGATGTCTCCTGAAGGGACACAACTAGATTTAAGGACAGAAATCAGAGTTAAAGAGGATGACTGAAGGGGCACTAAGGTAGGCAGGATCTAAACCAAGAGCCTAGGATACAAGGGTCCTGACTGAGAGCCACGTTTCCTCTGTAGTCAGGGGATGTGCTGGGGAGATGAGTACAGGGAACAGCTGGAGTGTGGTGAAGCCCTCAGGAGGGGCTCAGGGATGTGATTAGAAACAACAGTGTGGGGACAGACAGGGCTGAAACAGCCTTTGATGGTACAATGATCATACAATGATTCATTCAGGCCTGCATGTTTCCAGTGTTTTCACAGCAGTGGTTCAAGTCCTAGGAATGGAAACAGGACTACAGGACATGAGTTACTTAAGTTAGTAATGGCCTTAGGATGAGGGGGTCAGGAGTACCCATAACAAATGGGTAAAAGGGGATAATTAGAATCCAGGTCAGACAAGATCTATCCACTGGTAAATAGCGGCATGAATACTATGGGGGTAACCAACCACGTTTTGATTGGATTTAAGGTCCACCACAAGATTGATATCAGGCCTAGGAACCTTTGGTTAGACAGGTCACAAGTCACAAGTGACAGCCTACTACCACTACTCCGTTAAATGGACACAGTGTTAAACTGACTCCTAATACTTTATTGTTATAACCTATAGATTAAGGTGTCTCTCAGCTCTGCCCAGAGAAGCTTCCCCATGCAGTAGATGGTGATTTAACACAGAGACCCACAATTGGTCAATGTGCAGAGAGTAAGGGACTGCAGAGTGCTTATCCCCACGTAGGACACCTATTTCAAACTTCTGCTTCCCAAGATTCAGGGATTATTGCAGAAACATTGTCAGGTAGTGAATGACCAGAAGGAAATAGAGTTTTCCAGACAACTGGGCAGTTCTTCATATGAACTCAAAGCAATGGTGACAGCATGTGTAGGACCCATGTAAGCTTGAGTCAGACAGAATCCCAGCATGGAAAAGGTGACACGGTAGGAGCCTCTGGGCCTGGCCATTGGCATCCAGTGGCTGCTGGGAGGAGGAGAGTCAGTTTTCTTTATGAATGTGACACTGGATAGATTGATCAGGCTCTGGTGGATGGCTCACACTGAAGGACATTTGGACACATGTTTGAGTCAATAGGCATATATGTGCATATATGTGCATATGTATGGAGAGAGAGAGCATGAAATTGTGTGGGAGGTATTGTGCAGTCTAAATATGATCAAAATATATTATATGAAATCCCCAAGAGTTCAATTAAGATAAAAAAAAAATTAATCCGGGCTGGAGAGATGGCCTAGCGGTTGAGGGTGCCGACTGCTCTTGCAGAGGACCCGGTTCGATCCCCAGCACCCACATGGCGGCAGAGAGCTGTCTTTAAGTCCAGTTCCAGGGGAATCCGACACCCTTTCCTGACCTCCATGGCATTGCACGACACGGGTGCACAAACCTACATGCAGACAGTACATTCATACACATAAAAAATAAATAAAAAATTAAAAAAAATAAAACTAAAAAAAATTAATCCAAACCACTAATGGAGAGCACTGAGTGAGTGAGTGAGTGGCTCCTGTGTGAATAAGCCCTCTGAACAGTGCCTTGGGCTCCTTTTCCTTGGGGATCCATTATCCCTCAACCTATGTGTACAATGGCAGACCAGTTACAGGGTGGCCAACGTTAGCTGAGCTGTGCAAGAGACAGCAGAGAAGGCACAGGGGAATCACAACCCTGAAGTCAGCCGGGCTTCAGCTTCCAGAAAATTTCTTTTGTCAAGGATTTCAGTCTGACTAAATTTGATGAGACTGACATGCTCATGCTGATGTTCATGTTTTATCGCTTATTCTGGTATTCTCGAGAACTTCAAACTTCTCCCCTACAGCTATCAACTGAAAAGAAGGGCCACTGAGTGGTAGAGTGCTTCCCTGGCACACGCGAGGCCCCAGGTTCAGTCCACAGCAACACCTAAAGCAAAACAAAGGGAAGTCCCCTCCTACGTGGTTCCGTCCCTCTGGGAATCAGCCACATGCACGGGCAGGATGCTCATCTGTACTTCTGTGGCTTACCAGAATTATATCTGCCCAAATTTCTGTCCTGCAGCAGCAGATAAAATGGAGCAGAGATGGACCGGGAGAATTAGGGCTGGACCAAGAACTGAAGAATCTACTGTGAATAGAAATCAGAGGGTGTGATTGCTTCACACAGGGAGTGCAGCCGGCGAAGCCTTCCAGGGAGAAAGCACACAGCCCATGTGCTGACTGCATTGAATTGATGAAAGTGAATGACAGTTCTTTTTGTTTTTCCATATCTTCACTTGAGAAAATAACTCTGACCTTCTCCTTAGAAAAGAACGGTGGTTTCCCAAGGTAAGACTCCTTGTACTAGAAGGTCATCGCCTGGTCACCTTGTCCAGGCTGTCACCCCTTTCAAAATTGCCTCACCAGCTGGATCTTTGGCTTCTCGATCACCCCTAGGGATGGATGTTCATTACTTGGTCAATCAACTCATTACTTTCTGGGCAAGCTCGGTTTTCAGACAATTGTCTTTGACAGGAGATTGTCATTTGTTTCCCAATTGCTTTTGTTGATTGCTCCCAGTTTTATCCTCTGACATCTCATGAGTATGTAATTTTGCTTTCTCTAGTAAGAGTCCTTCTGACGTGTCAGCGCTCTTCTCAGGCTGTCACTAAGACTTTCCTTTTTGGAGATCATACATTCTCAGGACTTCAACTCCCCTCCAGCCTCACCATTGGTTTCCATTCCTCAACTGGTCAAGCAAGCACGAAGCATCCAGAAGCTGGACACAGTGCTGGAAAGAGGCCGAGCAGCGTGCAGAGCAGTTCCTTCAGTGGAGCTGAGCAGAGGTGCTGCAATGCCATAGCCCTAGGCTGCTTTCACTTGTTTAGCCCCATTCATTTGATGAGGCTGTCACCCCATCTTCTGGGATTTCAGTATACTACCATTAAGGTCTGTTTTCTTCCTGTAGGTTTGCAACTGTAGGTACACAGGAAATCTATCCTGAATTTTTCTTCTTTGATCTGTTAGGTGTAAAGTCCACATCTCTCTCTCTGATCCTGGAGAAAATTTTTCATTATAAAGTGTTACAATTGTTGATTTTGTTTTCCCAATTGATGTTTCGTTTAGTTTGGGCTTATATATTGAGTCATTATCATGTTCCAGTAGCTGTATGTCATGGTAAGATGGGCATACAAATGAATAACGTATGATTCTTTTTTGAGGGCGATTTGCTATCAGGAGTGAGAAGGCACCCTCATAAATACAAAGAGTGTTGGGATGAACTATACCACAGAAGCATAATCACTGTGGAGACACAGATGAAGGGTCTTGGGACTAGGAAAGGGTTCTCAGAAAGAAGGGTATTGTGAATCTACTGGCAGGTACTGGAAAGAACCTGAGAAGATGGACCAGAAAGAGCAATCAACTGTCAGGCAGCCCCAGGGTGTCTATAAATAGTTATTGGCTAGTTGGCATCAAGTCCAGCAAAGTGAGGTAAGATCACAAAGCTTTGCGCTTGAACAAGGGTTTGGCTCTGTGAGCAACGGGGAGCCTTGGAATGTTCGTGCCTCTGTGTGTGTGTGTGTGTGTGTGTGTGTGTGTGTGTGTGTGTGTGATGTGTATGCACTCATGTGTGTGGGGGAGTAGTAATCAGCTTTGCATTTATCACTGTGGTCTGGTCTCATTAGAAATAACAGATTATATTTTGGCTCGTCGGAAGGTAGGCAATTGGTTGGGAATACTTATGAGCCTAATGTGAAGTTCAAGCAAGAGATGTTGAAGACTTTAACTAAAACACTGGTCATAAGACAGGACAGATGAAATTAGTAGGCCTTGACTGTAGACAGCTGAGAATGAAAGCAAGCAATGGTAATAATAAAAAGTCAAGATTAACTTCTGAGATCTAGTGATTAGCCGAAAGCTTAGTGACTCATGTCTGAGAAGACGGAGATGCTTGAAAAACCATGAGTTCAAATTTGAGGATGTGCAATTTGAATTGCATATTGAACATCCCAACACAATATACATCAAATAATGGGCTTCTAAATATGCTATGATAGGAGAAACCAGGGTAAGAATTCAAGTCTTCACTTCCTCAGTGGGAGTTAAAATTGTGAGAATAGACGAGCCATTGTTAGGAAAATGTACTAAGAAATAGCCACGGGGCGGTTTATGACCATGAGGAACCTCACTTAAGGCAGCTTTACAGACAAGGGCAACATATTTCCTTTAGTTGACGCAGCCAAATTTTACTTTGTACTTAATTCTTAAAAAAAAAAAACACACACACACACAAAAATTTCATCTACAAAAGAATTCTAGATTCTCTTAAACTGGGAGATCTGGCCCCAGAGGGCTTGTATTCCCGGTAGTAGCCTGCCACTGAATCTGCCAATTCTCACTTTTGAATGAGATACATATCCTTGAATTCATTATTGATTCAGCTGTTTTGAACATAAAGTTCAATGTCAACGTATCCTAATAATCACTCTGTCACTAGTTCTTATGTCTGTTTCATATTTTTTATATCACATGCCTGACCCTAGAGATAATTGAGTTTTCACTTTTGGGGGTAAAGCTTTTATTGAATTTTCATATTGATTCATCCATTACATCTTAATCAACTTTATGCCCCCTTCCCCATTGATATCCTCCCAAAGTCTCCCCACTAGATTTCATATATTCTGTCATTTGTGCTAAGGTCTATTGAGTCAAGTTATTGTCCCCAGACTTTCCTCAGTGCAAGTTCATCCACTGGGGTCTAATCAGCCCAGCTGGGGTCCCCCCTTTAAGATTAGCTCTTCCTAACCCAGCAGTAATAAGCTGCAATAGTTCTTCAGCTAAGGTTAGTATCTCTGCCCATTTCTACAGTTCTTTGCTGGGTTTCTGTCTGCTTGAGTGTGCATGGGTCTTGTGCATGCTGACACCATTGCTGCAGGTGCATATGAGCAGGATCCCAGGAACCTATAAGGCTCTAATTAATTCCCTTTGGTCATTCAGCTCTTCCCTGGCTGTTACAATCTCCCCACGTTCAGCAGTGGTCCCTGAGCCCTGGGTGGGTGAAGTTTGATATAGGAGTCCTGTCCAAGAACTCACACTGCAGATTCTTATTCACTATGTTTTGGCCATTTGTGTCCTTTTGTGTTCATGGCCCTCTGTTGCCTGAGGGAACTTCATTGATGAGAGTGCAGAGATGCATTAGCGTTTTTTCTATCTGTTGTTCCACTATGTCCTGTGAGCCTTAGGTGTAGAGATTCTATTGTAGATATGTCACTTAGGTTTGGGCAATTCAGACAATCTCTGTGTATGACCAGTTATAGAACTCTGTAATAGTCCCTGTCTGTTGCAGAAGAAATTTCTTTGATGAGTGATGACCAGGGACACTTGTCTGTAAATACAAGGATTATTATTTTGCACATAGTAAGAAATTATATTTGTCTAGGGATGTGACAGCCTTGGGCTTTTCTCTAAGATCTATGACCTCTCCAGCCATGGGAATTTGGCTACATTTACAGTACACACATGAGTTTTCTCTCATGGAGTGGGCTTTAAGTTAATTAGGTAGCTATTGGTGACATCCAAGATAAAAGTGTCACTATTGCGTTCATACAATTTTTGGTGCCAGTAGTGGTTGTGGTCATCAGGTCTTAAAGCTGGGGTGGGACTGTCATGGTGGTGGGGCTCAGCCTCATTATCTGACTTATGCTAGGCAAGTTCTCTGCCACTCATCACATCACCAGTCTAAGCTTTTAGTGCTTGGCATTTCATGTCAGAGTAAGAAGATTCCTTTAGGGACCATGAAGCATATTTGCATAAATGGAAAGAGTTTAAGAGAGAGGTTTTCTCCTTGTATGGAAATTTGAAGAATGAGTTCAATAGTTTCAGTGTTACCTAATAAGACAAAAAAGCAAAGTTCCATTGGGTTTTTTCAATATAGAGAAGATTCAAGCTCTTTACCACTGTCACTTTCTTTGTTTTTGGTATTTTGAGACAGGGTCTCCCTTTAGGCTCAGCTGGCCTGGAGCTCGCTCTGTAGACCAGGCTGGCCTTGAACTCACAGAGATCCTCCTGCCTCTGCCTCCCGAATGCTGGAATTAAAGGCATGCACCACCACACCTGGCACTAAAGATGGTTCTTAGCTGCCATGTGGGTGCTGGGAATTGAACCCAGGTCCTCTGCAAGAGCAGTCGGTGCTCTTAACCACTGAGCCATCTCTTCAGCCCCCACCACTGTCATTTTCAACAGAGGGATTGGAGGCTGGAGGTTGGATGTGAGATCTCAGGGATATTAAGAGTAAATAGAAGGTGAACAAATGCAGACAAGTTTATTTCCCTCTTCCTGGATATCTGACTAGAAAGAGAAGCAGAGATGTGAGCAGTAACCAGAGGCATTGGAAGAAGATGGAGGCAAAAGGGTTTTTTGGGTTTTTTTTTTGCGTAAGAAACCTTTGAGTCTGTTTATGGGTTGTATGTGAAAAGCTACTAGAAAGAGGGAAAATGATGCTATGTGGAGAGAGATGATAATTCACAGTGGATAAGGAGATCAAGAGAACAGGTGAAGGGACCAAGTTTGAATGGGAAGGGGGAAATCAACTGTCATGGATCCTCAGGTCATCCCCAAGTTTTATGATTGTTAGAAAGATTCACAGGACTCAACTTGTGGTCATGCTCATGACTGATTTGTTGTAATGAGGGGACATTAAGCTATGTCAGCAAAGAGAGAGAGAACAGCAAGGTGAACTCACACGGTAAGGTCACAGGACAGCAGGCTTCCTAGACTCCTCTCCAAGAAACTACTAGGAAGTGTTTAAATCTTCCTGTCATATTCAAAATGTCTACCAGGTGTGCTCATTAGAGTGTTAGTGTCTAAGGTGTTCACCAAGAGCTGGTCACATTCTGTGCCTAGCACATACCAAATTTCAGAATGTCAAAAGGAAGTAAGGTGTCCAGCATAAAACACATATTTTTGCCTTTTATAGTCTTGTATTTTATATTAGTATATATAAATTACATATAATGAGTTTCTTTATAACATGGTCATATATGATTATAATATATTTTGATCATATTCACCCCCCCCATTACCCTCTTTTGTCCCCCTCCAATTCCCACTGAGCTGATTCCCTTCTGTTCTTAATTTTTTCCCTTTCGACTTTTATGGGTTTTTTTTTTATTTCTGTATGTGTATGAATGTACTGTCTGCATGCAAGTTTGTGCACCGTGTCGTGCAATGCTGCGGAGGTCAGAAGAGGGTGTCGGATTCCCCTGGAACTGGAGTTCTCCTGGAATTGGAGTTTCAGATGATTCTAGGCCGCCATGTGGGTGCTGGGGATCGAACCTGGGTCCTCTGCAAGAGCGGTCGGTGCTCTTAACTGCTAGGCCATCTCTCCAGCCCCTTTTTATGGGTTTTTTTTAAAAAATGACTGTTCTAATTTGCTTTCTGTTGTGATAAAACACTGGCAAAAACTAGCTTGGGGGAGGAAAGGGTTTATTTTAGCTTATAGGTTGCGTTCCATCATTGAAGGATGCAGGGCCCCTGGCTTGCTCAGATACCCTTTTTATGCAGCCCTGACCCACCCTCTCAAGGGATAGCACTACCCACAGGGGTGAGGGCCCACCTACATCAATTAGTAATTGAGAAAATGCTGTGCAGATTGTGGCCACAGGCCAATTTGATGGAGGAAATTCCTTAGTTGAGGCTCCTTCTTCCCAGGTAACTCTACGTTGAGTCAAGTTGACAAAAAGTAAGCTGCATAAGGACCAAATGAGTTTCATCAGGGTTGCCTACAAGAGCACAGACAAAAGGTTGCTCAGAGGAGAATGAGCACCTTACAAGTGGTTATGCTACTGACAAAAATTTCTCCCCATCCCCAGCAGCCATTAACTGCATAGAAATCCTTAGGGACCATGGGGCCTCATCAGAGCCTCCTTATGCCATGAAAGAGTGTTGGTAGAGCTCATCTGTAGTGTCTGTGTGTGTGTGTGTGTATGTGTGTGTGTGTGTGTGTGTGTGTGTGTGTATGTCTTTTTGAGACAGGGTCTCCCTGTAGCCCCAGCTGTCCTCTATGTAGACGAGGCTGGCCTTGAACTCACAGAGATCCGCCTGCCTCTGCCTTCCTGAGTGCAGGGTATGCAACCACGCTGGGCATAATCTGTAGTTCTTGGGTAGGTAATCACAGCTGCTGTGAGGTCAAGAGTGAAATGGCCATGCAAACCAGGAAGTCAGTGTTCCACACCACTTACCCCTTCCTCTGCTTCTTACATTCTTTCTGCCTTTTCCTGAGATGTGGAGAAGTTTGTATAGATGACTCATTTACGGCTGAGAATTCAACTTTCACTTACTCTCATCACTCTGACCAATTATGAGTTTCTGTGGTTACCACTGACCACTGCAAAAAGAAGCTTCTCTGACTAAAACTAACAATAGCGCTATAATCTGTGAATAAACAGAGCTACTTAGAAGGCAATTTAACAAGCACATTGTGTCCATCTAGCAAAACAACAGCAGTACCTTCCATACAAGGGTTCATGACCTCCCCAGATATGGACTTTTGACTGGATTTACAGTACCAGATGTGAATTCTCTCTTGTAGACCAGGCCTTAAATCCAATTAGAAGGCAATTAGTTACTTCTATAACAGGCTTGGCCCTATTGAATCAGTGCCACATCTTGCCTGGCCAGTTGGCCGTGTTGCACACAGGGTCCACAGCTGAGTAAGAGTTTTGAGGACAATTCTCTCTCAACAGCTTGCATTATGTGAGCTAGTCAGCTCCATAGTCAGCTAGCCCAGTTCCAGCTTGATTATCTACATCCTGCAAACAGAGTGGGTGGTATCTTTAGCAATAGGGTCTTACCATCTAATTCTGATGGACAACCAATAGCAGTGGTCAATTGCCTTTATTATTTGGGGGCTTCAAGTGTCTCCCTGATCAATAACTCACAAGGTGGTTTCCCACCCCTGGTGCTGAGATTTTCATTTAATAATACTCTGTGGCTTCTGGGAGACACTTTACCCACTCACGTAGGGTACTTCCACTACATTATTTTTTAATTTCACATTAAAAATTAACTTCCAAGGCATCAGATTTCCTTATGGCCTCTCCCCCATCTCCCCGCTTCCCCTTAAATTAAACTTTCTTTCTCCAGTATTCAAGTATCCCCTCTCCACTTTCAAGTCACATGTGTTCTGTATTCTCGCTCCACACAAGTCCCCCCCTTTCCCTTTCTAGTTTCTTGGGCTCTATATGTATTCAATTCCACATAAATGCACATATATAAAAATTAGATGCTGGGGGACTGGAGAGATGGCTCAGTGGTTAAGAGCGCCAACTGCTCTTGCAGAGGACCCGGGTTTGATCCGCAGCACCCACATAGAGGCTAAGAACCGTCTTTAACTCCAGTTCCAGGGGAATCTGATGCCCTCTCTTCTGACCTCTGCAGCATTGCACGACACGGGTGCACCAACCTACATGCAGACAGTACACTCATACACATAAAAAAATAAATAAATAATTTAAAAATTAGATGCTAAGATCTATATATGAAAGAAGGCATTCTGTTTTTATCTTTCTGGGTATGGGTTGGTTCACATGATATAGTATTTTCCATTTCTAGCCAAATTCCTTCACATTTCATTTTTCTTTACCTCTGAATAAAATTCCAGAGGCTATCTGTACCCCATTTTCATAATCCATTCATTAAATGGTAGACATTGATGCTAATTCCATTTCCTTGTCACTGTGAATTAGAACAGCAATAAACATGACATGTAAGTATCCTGTGATAAAACATTTTTATACAATTTACCTACAGTAACCATTTTTATTGCTTATCTAAGTTTTAAGTCACTTTAGGGAATGTTTTACCTCAGGTTCCCAGGCACAAGACAACAGTCAGCCTTGAAGATAGCTTCTGTAGACATAGCAGCTGAGGCCTGCTATATTAATTCTGCACAACAACACTATTAGTTATAAGAGTTACCTTGTTGCCAGGCGTGGTGGTTCACACCTTTAATCCCAGCACTCGGGAGGCAGAGGTAGGTGGATCTCTGTGGGTTCAAGGCCAGCCTGGTCTACAGAGCGAGCTCCAGGACACCTGGTACTAAAAGGGAGACCCTGTCTCAAAAATACCAAAAAAAGGGTAAAACTAAAAAAAAAAAAGTTACCTTGTAATACTGCACTTACTGTTAAGTGTTGTATAGTTGCCCACTCATTCATTTTCTGCCTCTCCTACTAAACTGTAAGATATGAGATATTTCTTAGTGTCCCTAGCACCTCTCCTAGGGCCTCCCCTTACAGATGTTTACAAATACCAACAACCCATCCGGGGACAGATTTAGAGGTATGTGAGTATCCACAGAAACCCATGGCTGCAAGTCTATTGTGGGTGAATACAATAGTAAGAATGGACAAGGGCAGAAGCTATGATTTTCAAAGGCAATACTGTCACTGAGATCCCTGGTCTGGTGTACTGGCAATCAGTCTCTTGAGATCTTGTAGGCAGCTATAGGGACATAAAACCTCGGCATGTTCCATATCTCCTCACTCCTTCTCCTTTTCTTACTAAGAATAAGCAGCATGCTGGTCAGTTTTTCCTGTTCCTCTATACTCTCAGAAACAACCTTAATGTACAGATTAAGTATATCCTAAGGGGAAAACGATATCCCTTTTGAAAAACAACCATTTGTACAGCCTTGGAGAAATGGCTGAAGGTCTCACGGATAGAAAAGGACATCTGGGCTGAAAATCAGCTCTCTTTATGCCTTCTCTGGCTATTGCTCTGGCAGATGAATTGAGTCAGGTTTTCATCTTATGTAATGTGAAGGGACAATTCAACTTCCAGTGAGAATAGAGAATTTCCCTAGAGCTACATAAGACAGAACCAAGTGGTTACATAAACACACATGAAAACATAAAATGTTTTAAATCGAGGCTAAATATTCTGAGGGACGTGTCCTCCTCAGGGAAATTAACAGCAGGGTCAACAAGCAGAGCTCTCCTGCTTGCTATGTGCACATCATATACAGTTTTCCACACCAGTGGAAAAAGAAATGACTTTATGTACACAATTCATCATGACTCACTGTGAGAAAGAGAAAATACGAGCCACATCTTTTATGCCAGGGTTCTGGGAGACGGCAAAAGAAATGCGTCCATAAATGACCGTGGGACATACTCTTTGGGGTCAGAGTTTCCTGAAATGCTCTTTCTTTCTAGCCTCGGGATGCCTTCAGGTACATTGACACATTTTGGTCTTTGGAGGTACCCCAACAATGAATTTTCATAGTAACGTTTTTGTGGAAATTTTGTATGAGTAAAGTATGTTTACTTTCATAAATTAAGATGGAGGCCGGGGATGTAGGTCTGTTGGTAGAGTGCTTGCCTAGCCCGTGTGAGGCAGCACCAAACATACCAGGTGGGAGGCATGCTCCTCTCATCCCAGCACTCAGGAGGCGGTGGCAGTAGGGTCAGAAGTTCAAGGTCATCTTTGGCTAAATAGTGAGTTTGAAGAAGCCAGTTTGGTCTATATGATAACTTGCCTCCATGCCCTCCATTGTTTTTAATTATTTTTTATTTTTTAATCTTAACTTTTTGTGTATGAGTATTTTTTGCCTTCATGTTGTTAAGTGCACTGTGTCATGCAACGCCTGTGGAGGCCAGAAGGTGGTATCAGATCCCCTGGAATTGGAGCTATAAATGGTTGTTAGGCACCACGTGGGTGCTGGGAATTGAATCTGGGTCCCCTGGAAGGGCAACCAGTGCTCTTAACCTCTGAGCTATCTCTCCAGCCCCTTACATTTTCAATTTAAAGCTATCTGTCATGCTTCACTTCCTGCAAGGTGGCATTCAGTATCTAGAAGATCTCCAGGAACATAGCTGAGATGTTGAGTTGGGGTTCACTTGGGTTGGGTTTGGTGGGATGCTTTCGATGGTTTACAATCAACGCAGTGCAGGAACAGCTCTTAGGAATACTGTTTCTGTTTGTGGAATTCATTCATCAGGAGTCAAAGCTCCAGGCTAGAGTCCAGAACATGATATGAAAGTGGGCTGTGCCCATGGAGGAGAAGGAAGACCTGATAAAACAGAGCAGGAAAACCACCTCTAGAAAGTTCTTCCAGCCGGGCTGGAGAGATGACCTAGCGGTTAAGAGCACTGACTGCTCTTGCAGAAGCCCCGGGTTCGATCCCCAGCACCCACATGGCGGCCGAGAACCGTCTGAAACTCCAATTCCAGGAGAACTCCAGTTCCAGGGGAATCCGACGCCCTCTTCTGACCTCCGCGGCATTGCCCGACACGGGTGCACAAACCTGTATGCAGACAGTACATTCATACACATACGAAATAAATTAAAAAAAAAAAAAAACTCTTTAGAAAGTTCTTCCAGCCATCAGATGTGGCTGGACAAAAATGGAAGTTCTCTCTTGGAAAAATATACTAAAAATAAATCTAAATCAGGGTACTCAGTTATAACAGCATTGGACTCCCTGTCTGTGTGTCTCTGTCTCTACTGTTTGTCTGTCTCTCTGTCTTTGATGGGAGGTATGTAAAGCAGAAGTATGGAGTCCCTGTGCCTGTGGGACATAAACCAGTATCAGCACTGCCCATATACAAACCATCATAACAAATTACATGCATTATAATGTAGTTTGTAGACCACAAAGGTAAAAAATGGTCATATATAAGTATATTATAAAATATGTGATAATTGCTGATATTTTTTCAAAGCCAATTTTTATTGAAGCTTTGTGCATTTCATACAAAATTTCTAGTCAAGGGCTGGAGAGATGGCCTAGCAGTTAAGAGCGCTGACCGCTCTTACAGAGGACCCGGGTTGGATCCCCAGCACCCACATGGCGGCCGAGAACCGTCTGAAACTCCAGTTCCAGGAGAACTCCAGTTCCAGGGGAATCCGACACCCTCTTCTGACCTCCATGGCATTGCACGACACGGGTGCACAGACCTGCATGCAGACAGTACATTCATACACATACCGAAATAAAATTAAAAAAAAAAATCCCAGCTTCTCTCTCTCTCTCTCTCTCTCTCTCTCTCTCTCTCGTCTATGGGGGTGGGGTGCATGTACACATATATGTGCATACATAGGCCACAGGTCAACCTTTAGCGCCTTTCCTCATTAGCTACCCGGCTTGTTTTTTGAGACGGGGTCTCTGGTTGGGGCCTGGAGCTCACCAGTTAAGCTAGGCTCACTGGCTAGTGGTTCCTAGGGATCCTTCTCTCTTCATCTCCCCACTAGTGAAATTACAGGAGCATGCCACCACACTCAGGGCTTTATGTATGGGTGCTAGAGATCAAACTCAGGGCTTCATGTTTATTCAGCAAGCACTTTACTGACAGCTTTAACCCAGAATGATCCCAGCTTCTTTTGCTGTGGGTAGTATAACAGAATATAGGGGCCACGAAAATCTGGCCATAGTAAAAGGTTTTGAATACACAATGACTAAAAATCAATTCAAAATCAAATGCATAATGAAGGGGGGTGTTTCTGGCAGCGCTCGCCTGTGTTGTTTCACACAACCTCACTGCAGCCTTGGCTCCGAACACCCAACATATGCACTTTGCACAGCGCCTGCCACGACACCACATGATGCCAGCAAACACTGCCTGAACATCTCCGCTCAGATTTAAAACTACCGTGTGCAAGGAATTACAGTGTTTCTACTGTATGCACAAGATTTTCTACTTTTATAGAAACACAATGGTTTAGTTATAGGGAGGAAAAACTATTTGCTATCATCATTCTTCAGCATGTATGAAATTAACATATCTTTGGATGTCATTGTGTTACACTACTTGATTTTAAAAACTGCTACTTGAGTTCCTTAAAAAATCTTAAATTAGCTTATGCTTAAGATTATGCCATAATTTCTAACAATTCTTGAAATAATTGTAAACATACTTCTGCTATTTTGTACTACATATTTATGTGAAGTGGCATTCTCAGCAATGGTGATTATAAATCAAAATATCAAACAACTCTAAAAAATATTGAAGGTGCTCTGTATCCTACATCATCAAATATTTGGACAAGATCAGTTTTGCATATAAAAATTTAAAACTACATCCATACCATTACTATGCAAATTTACTTTTGTCTTTAATAAATAGTAAAATTATATGTATAACAAATAATTATTTTAAGTTAAAATTAATTATAATTTATTATCAGAATAAAGCCCTGGGTATTAGAGTATACGTTCATTGCTGAACCCCAGGGCAGTGTCATGAGGCAACAAAGATTGACAGGGCTAAACTGTGGGAAGGGCAGAGCTTTGGCTGGGCAGGAAGGAAACAACTAGGAAGCAGCGGTGAGCAGCTCAGCAGAAATTACTAGATCATCAAGTTGGATGGGAGCCTGAAAATATAATCAAGGTGATTTAGGTTTATACTTCTGAATTATAAAAACTCAGTTTATATTTGCTAGCTGAGCTTAACTCTATGGTCATGGAGTCAAAAGAATTATATATGTTGGCTTCACTTCCTTCAGATTTTAAGATATCTGACAGAAAACATTCTTTTTGTAGGCAAATATGGCTGGCTTAAAATCTCAGCACAGATATTTATTTATTTATTTATTTATTTATTTATTTATTTATTTGGTCTTTTTGAGACATGGTCTCCCTTTAGTTCCAGCTGACCTGGAGCTCTCTATGTAGATCAGGCTGGCTTTGAATTCAGAGATCTGCCTGCCTCTGCCTCCCAAATGCTGGGGTTAAAGGTGTTCGCTACCACGCCTGACCTAAGACGGTTCTTAGCCGCGCCATGTGGGTGCTGGGATTCGAACCCAGGTCCTTTGCAAGAGCAGTCAGTGCTCTTAACCAGTGAGTCATCTCTCCAGCCCCTGATGTTTCTTTTCTTTTTTTTTTTATTTTTTTTTTAATTTTTTTATTAATTTTACTTATTTCTGTATGTATATGAATGTACTGTCTGCATGCAAGTTTGTGCACCCGTGTCGTGCAACGCCGCGGAGGTCAGAAGAGAGTGTCGGATTCCCCTGGAGCTGGAGTTCTCCTGGAATTGGAGTTTCAGACGGTTCTCGGCCGCCATGTGGGTGCTGGGGATCGAACCCGGGTCCTCTGCAAGAGCGGTCGGCGCTCTTAACCGCTAGGCCATCTCTCCGGCCCCCTGATGTTTATTTTCTAAAAGATCTTGGAAAGCTGTAAGAACCATCTGAGCCTCAGTTTTTCAACTATAAAATGGGAATGATATTGGCTTGATAATGTTATTGTGGGTATTGATTTTCATAGCTTGTTTAAAGTTCTAACCCCATTGCTAGATAGCATGCACTTAAATTCTGCCTTCATTTTAAAATGAAAATAAAATCTAAGCACCTTTTTCTGGGAGAAAGTGTGACAGAAGCACAAATTACACATTCCTACTTCAACACCACCTAGTTAATATGTTTTATGAAGAAGCCCAGCTGTAATTTAAAAAATGTTTTGAACTTACCCAACACCTCCCCAACCCCCTGCTTCTAAAGCTGGAAACCAAGGAGGTAAAGTCCCCATCTGTGCACCCCCCACCCTTTGAATATGAAATTTAAATAAAAACCTCCTTGGTCTGTTTATATAGTAGTACTCCTTGGCTTTGAGGCAGATAGATCTGCTTCAATTAGAACCTAATCCCGCTCACCCCATACTTACAGCACTTTCACTGAAACCAGTGAGAAAGAAAAACAATAGTCTATTTAATTAAATTATGCTAAAGCCTGAATTCAACCCAGTTGTGTATTAAGAAGTAAGTTATGAATATGGAACACAGTTCCCTGCATAAAAGCTCTGTGACCTGCTTCCCATCCCCCGAAATGTGGAATGATGCTCCCCAACTCATATCCCCTATATTTTAATTTTTATCTTAAAACAAATTAAATTGCTCCTAGTTCTACACAGAACATTATATTGTTTCTGCTTCTTGTTTCTTTCAACTCTCTGTCCCTGGCTTCTGGTAAAGCCCTTTCCCATGCCTGGTGGCTGTTTTCTCCTGATGTTCAGGGTGGCTTCCTATTTCCTGGGCATGGCAGTGAGCTACCAGGGTCCTGTCTTTTCCTCCTGTCTGCTGTCTTCCTTCTGGTAACTGTTCTTTAGAAGAAGCTCCAAAACTCCCCAGGACCTCACGCTGAGCACTGCTAAGTATCTCTGGGTTTTTGCCTGCTCAGATAATATAATAATAGAATGCACGAAAACCCAAGTTAATGGTGCCTGTTCCTAATCTATTTGGGAGCATTTGGTGACCCACATAGAATCTGAATTCCAATCCATTTCGAAATAAATTGGTGTCACACTACACCATGCAACATGGTAATGAGTTACATTACAACAGCTGCTTGTAACTGAAAAGGAAGAAGAGTTAGATAGGCAGCGGCAGGGTTAGGGATTACAGCAGTCACTGCAACAGTAGAGTAATCCAATCATTTTGCTTTGTTTTGTTTTTGAGACAGGGTCTTACTCTATAGCTCAGGCTGGCTTGGGACTGACTATTTAGTCCATGCTGGCTTAGAGCCCGCAGAAATCCTCCTACCACAGCAATCTTCCCACCTCAGCTAGAAATGCAAGCATGAGGGGCTAGAGAGTTAGCCTAGTGGTTAAGAGCGCCAACTGCTCTTGCAGAGGACCCGGGTTCGATCCCCAGCACCCACATGGCAGCTGAGAACCGTCTGTAACTCTAATTCCAGGAGAACTCCAGTTCCAGGGGAATCCGACACTCTCTTCTGACCTCCGCTGCATTGCACGACACGGGTGCACAAACCTACATGCAGGCATTACATTCATACACATAGAAAATAAATAAATAAATTTTAAAAAGATAAAAGGAAATGCAAGCATGAGCCACTATCATGCTCCTGGCTCAGGAGGCTTTTGTTTTGTTTTGTTTTTTAGTCTTTTTTTCAGACAGGGTCTCCCTGTAGTTCTGGCTGTCCTGGAACTCACTCTGTAGACCAGGCTGGCCTTGAACTCACAGAGATCCACCTGCCTCTGCCTCCCAAGTGCTAGGATTAAAGGCGTGTGCCACTATTCCTGGCTAGGAGTTTTTATTTATTTATTTATTTATTTTTTGGTCTTTTCGAGACAGGGTCTCCCTGTAGCCCCAGCTGTCGTGGAACTCACTCTGTAGACCAGGCTAGCCTTGAACTCACAAAGATCCACCTGCCTCTACCTCCCAAGTGCTAGGATTAAAAGCATGCAACACCACACCTGGCTTTTTATTTTATTTATTTATTTTCTGGCTAGGAGTTTTCAATAATACTGAGGGCCAGCTAGACCCAGTGGCACAGGCCTGTAATCCTAGCTGCCTGAGAGACTAAGGCGGGAAGATGTCAAGCTCAAGGATTTTCTGGGCTTCAGAGTGAGTTCAAGCCAGCTTGGACAACTCAGTCCAGTAGATGAACTTTCACTGAGGGACATATATGTGTAGATGACTGACAGGATTGGACTTAGCATATATCACAGAATGCATGAGGTCTGGTGGGGGTGCAGGGGCACCAATGGGGGAAGGGTGGTCTAGATTGGATTGAGGGCTATTTATGAAATGCACAAAACTCAATAAAAATAAATAAAATGTAAAATTTTAGAACGTGGGGGCATTTGTGCTGTGGTGAATGTGCCTGGTATAAACAGGGCCACAGTTTTAATCCCAAGTACTGCAAACAAACAAACAAAGAACAGCGAAGCCCTGACCCCTCCGCAATTCATTTATCTGGTATTGGGCTCAGGATGAACAATAGAACAAAATTTATCTTCTTTGTCACTTTTAAGCACATAGTTCAGTAGTATATTTTCACATTGTTCAAAACAATCTACACAACTTTTTTTAACCTCTCAAACAGAAATTCTGCGCACATTAAATAAGAACTCCCTATCCACTCCCCACTTGGGTTCTGGAAATCACTATTCTACATGTCTCTATGGATTTGATTGGTTGAGGTAGTTATGTAAGTGTGGTCATATAGCATGTATCTTTTGTGACTGCATCATTTGATTGGCATAATGCACTCCAGGTTCATTTTTTTTTGTCTTTTTGAGGCAGGGTCTCCCTGTAGCCCCAGCTGTCCTGGAACTCGCTCTGTAGACCAGGCTGGCCTTGAACTCACAAAGAACCGCCTGCCTCTGCCTCCCAAGTGCTAGGATTAAAGGCGTGCGCCGCCATGCCCGGCCTTCCAGGTTCATTTATATCATAGGATGTGGTAGGATTTCCTTCTCTCTATAGTTCCATATCCCATTAAACATACAGTAGATACCGAATCTTGTTCACCTTGCCCTGCCGATGGCACCGGGTTGCTTCCATTTCTTGGCTGTTGTGAAAAGTGCTGCTGAGAGAATGGTGAAGATCATTTGATTAGCTAGTCAAGGATTTATTTCTGGGATTTTATCTATTCCAGTGGTTTATGTGTATGTGTTTAATTGTTGTAGTTGGGGGGGGGGACGCACGCGTGCGTGTGCGCGTGCACTTGTGAAGGATAGAGGTTGATATTGAGTGCCTTCTTCAATTACTTCACCTTATTTTTTGTGACAAGAGTCCCTCACTGAACTTAGAGCTTGCAAATTCAGCTAAGATTGGCTGCCCGGCACCCCCCCCCCAAGGAGTCTCCTGTTTCTGTCTCACAGCACTGGAATTACAGGCACTCACTGAGGTACAATCTTTTTATGTGGGATCTGGAGATTGAACTCAGTGCTTAAGCAGAAAGCACTTTACTGATGAAGCTCTCTCAACCCCTACATGTCTGTCTTTATGCAAATATTACCCTGTTTTGATTATCATTGCTTTATAGTATTTTTGAAATAAGAAGTGTAAACTCTTCAGTTTTTTTTCCATTTTTCCTAAAATTATTTGATATTCAGGATTTCTTAGGATGTCAGATGAATTTTATTATACAATGACATTTTCTATTTCTACCAAAACATACCATTGGGATTTTGATAAAGATTGCATTAATCTACTCTGGAGAATATGAACATCTTTTTTTAAAGCCAATTTTTATTGAAGCTTTGTGCATTTCATACAAAATTTCCAATCAAGTCTAGACTTATTCCCCATTCCTTGCCCCCCCCACAACCAGGGCTCATGCATTCTGCCAAACATGTTTTTCATCTTTTTCTCAGTCTCTTTTAAAATTTTCAATGCAGAAGTTTACTGTTTTGACCAGAAGTTCACCATTTCATTCAGTTCTTTGACCCAGTCTTTTTGTTATTGTTGTTCCTTCCAGTCCGCATCACTCCAAAATATGCATATGTGCATGCCACATATATCATAGGTTTTAGCATCTACAGCTTATGATTTTTTCTCTTTATTAGCCTGAAAGAGGTCATGTTTGAAGGCTCCTCGTTGGCACGCCCAAACCACCATCAGTCCTGCCCTTGTGCTCCATCCACACTGGGATTTTCATTTCCCATGGTCACCAAACGAGGTCCAGTAAGCACCACATCCTATCTTGATCCTCCTGTACTGGTTTCCATGATACAGCCTGCGTAGTCCAACAATGGCAATCAATACTCTGAAGAGGCTGAAATCCCAGTAGTAGCTCAGTCCACAAGCTAGATGTCTCAGCAGTCTCGATCTGGCACTGAAGGTTTGGAGGATTCTTGGAGAGTCATGAGTCTTCAGTCCATATTGGAAGACTGAAAAGCTGTGTCTCATGTCTTTGAAGGATGGCAAAAGCAGTGGCAGCCTCAGGGTAGCTGCACTTGCCAGTAAGACAGGCAAAACAACTGTGCTCTTTTTTGTCTTTTTACTAAGATCTCAAGTTTTATACCTGAAGTACAATTTCTCAGGCCTTACTAATTATTTATTTCTGGTTATACTTTCCTTTCGGATGCTTGAGGCCATGCTGTTAGCCCAGATTAACCAAGTTTTTTGTTTTTAGAAGGTCAGTTGAGGATCTGGTCCCCAGGTTTTTTTTGGGGGGGAGGGAGCCCCTGGCTTCTTTTGGAATATGAACATCTTAACAACGTTGCCTTCTAGTTTGTGAACATGGGATGTCCTTCCATTCACTGGTGTCTTTATGTTTTTTATCAGTGTTCCATAGGTTTTTGTGTCATGGTTTTCATGTCCTTGGTGTGTATATTCCTATGTATGTAACATATAGTCATAATAATTTTCTCAATCCTTAATTTCCTTTTAAGAGTATACATTGATAGTGTATATAAATGTACATTTATGTAATTTAATTTTGATTCCTTCAATTTTGCTAAATTCACCTATTAGTTCTAACAGATTGATTTTGTGTGGAATTTTAAGATTCCTGTAAATAAAATTATGGCATCTGTAAACAGATAATTTTTTCTTTATTAATATGAATGCCTTTTGTTTCTTTTCCACATCTAAATTTTTCTACCTAAGAGTGAAGTACTATGTCCAATAGAAGTAGTAAAAGTGGCTGTCCTTATTATTATTCCCAATCTTAGGAAAAATAAGTTATTTTTATTTCTTTAATTTTATTTTCTGTTTATGAGTGTATTGTCTGCATGTAGGTAGGTGCACCTGTTTCATGCAATGACCACAGACATCAGAAAAGGGCATCAGATTCCCTGGAACTAGAGTTACAGACGGTTGTTAGCTGCCATGTGAGTGCTAGGAGTAGAACCTAGGTTTTCTTTTTTTTAATTTTTTTTACTTATTCATTTATTTGTGTGTGTGTGTGAATGTACTGTCTGCATGTAGGTTTGTGCACCCATGTCGTGTAATGCTGCAGAGGTCAGAAGAGGGTGTTGGATTCCCTTGGAACTGGAGTCAAAGACGGTTCTCAGCTGCCATGTGGGTGCTGGGGATCGAACCCGGGTCCTCTGCAAGAGCAGTCGGCGCTCTTAACCGCTAGGCCATCTCTCCAGCCCAGAACCTAGGTTTTCTACAAGAGAATACAGTGCTCTTAACTGACAAGCCATAGCTCCAGCCCAGGGAAAAAAATATTTTTACAAAGGTTTTCTAATTTGTAGTCAGGCTGGAGAACCATTAGATTAGGCTTGATTTCCTCAGTGTGTAGAAAATCTATAGTCAGAGAAAGCCCTGAAAGGAAATTTGGACCCTGAACTGGAAGCTGTAGTAAAGTATATTTCAATAGGATGGTTTTATTCAATCTACTCATCTTCCCAAACCACTGGGCATAGAGCCCCAAAGGGAATTTCTGGTAGCAGAGCCTCACTCACACAGATGAGACAGCATAAGCCGCAGATTCCCAAGTTCACTCTGAAGGGAACAGGAACAGATTAGAGGGCAGGAAAGTCGGGAATGGGCTCCTACAGGCAAGGAGACGAAGTGTCGGAAGAGGCAGTGGGCTTCTTCCCAGTGCTTGTTCATTCTGCTTCCAAAGCCAGCGGATTCTTGTCTGGAGAGTCAAGAGCAGTCATCTTCTGGTCATGTCGCTCCAATGTAACAACTTCCAGCCCAAGTACCAAGGCTGGAGCAAGACTCAAGAAATGGTTCATAAGAGCTTGTGGCTTCTTGTTGGCCACAGGGATATCTTAAGGGATGGATGTAAGGCAGCTCCAAGAACCAATAAAACACAAGGAGACATATCTTCAGATTTCTGGAAACTGAGGGGACCTGTGGACTCTATCATCAAGCCGTGAAACTTCAGGTGGATGCCATCACCATAAAAAGGTTGAGCAAGACATGAGATGGCATTCAACATGGATGATTTCCTTTGGGTCCTAAAGCCAGCACTACTCCTGATTTTCAGTAACATGAACCTGCTCCCCAATTCCTTCTGCTCCTAAGCCAGTTTGGGTGGGCATTTCTGCTACTTTAAACCAAGGGTCTGAGCTGATTTAGAAAGAAAGATGGATCAATGAGTGGGTGGCCAGGCAGGCAGAACCCATGCCAGCAGTCTTGGGTTAGCACAGTACGGCCTATTGAGAGTGGCTGATGTAGCCTTTGGGCACATCCGATTCCTGGTTGAAGCCAGTGCAGTACAAAAGTTGTTCCACTCTGCTGACCTTGCAGGAATTGTTACAGTCCTAAGCCTAGCACAGTTGACAGATCCTCACAGCTCACCTTCTCCCCGCCCCCTTCCTCCACCTCAGGCTTTAAGCACAAATTCCCTTCCTCTCATCAAACTGTTCCCAGGAAAACAGTTAATTCATTCACTCAAAAGATTACATGAGTCATACCTTCCTACTTGTTAAAATCTCTACATTCCAAAAGGGCACGAAGCATTCAATAATAAGTTTCTAATGGTAAATTTTTTAGGCACTAATTATGTTAAAAAATTTCAACTTGTTTTGGTTCCTTGCATTCTTTTTTTTTTTTTAATTTTTTTTTTATTATTATTTTTCTTTGCATGTGTATGAATGTACTGTCCTGCATGGCAGGTTCTGTGCACCCTTGTCGCGTGCAATGCCGCGGAGGTCAGAAGAAGGGTCTCGGATTCCCCCTGGAGCTGGAGTTTCTCCTGAATTGGAGTTACAGACGTTCTCAGCCGCCATTGGGTGCTGGGGATCGAACCCGGGTCCTCGCAAGAGCGTCGGTGCTCTTCACCCGCTAGGCCATCTCTCCAGCCCCGGTTTCCTTGCATTCTTTAAAGCCTAATTAATTGAAGACTAGTGAAATTTTTCTGTGCCTATACAACACTGTGATACAGTACTTTTAAAATCAATACTGAATCGAGGTACTCACACTAAAGTTCACACTTTGTCCTACTCCTACGTTGAAAAATACCCTCAGAAATATTAAGGGAAAATCATCATACCATCAATATTTATCAAACATTTATATGTTCAATATCATAGGCTTTGCTCTAAGCACTTTACACACATTATTTAATCTAAACCCCATTGATACTCTGCAAACTAGCTGCATTATGAAACCTATAATAAAGGTGAAGAAGTTAAGGTGCAGAGAAGTTTAACAACTTGCTCAAGAAAACACAGTGACTCAGCTAAAGGAAACGATACAGCTCAAATCTTTTAGAGACACCAGGGAAGAGTTGGCCTCTAGTGGCCCTCTCAAGTTCCTGTCCTAGGAAGAGTTTGCTTTTAATCACTGTGATAAAAACACTAACCAAAACCAACTTGGGGAGGAAAGGGTTTATTTGGATACAGTTCTCAGTCTGTCATCAAAGGAAGCCAGGGGAGGAGCTCAGGGTGGGAACCCAGAGCACCGGGCATGGAGGCACGCCTCTTGCTTTGCTTACTGGCCTGTTTCTCTGGCCTTTCTCAGCTTGCTTTTTTTGTTGTTTGTTTTTGTTTTTGTTTTCTCGAGACAGGGTCTCCCTGTAGCCCCAGCTGTCCTGGAACTCACTCTGTAGACCAGGCTGGCCTTGAACTCACAAAGATCCAGCCGCTCTGCCTCCCAGTGCTAGGATAAAAGGCGGTGGCGCCACCACGCCCGGCTTCAGCTTTCTTTTTTAGTCAACTCAGGAGCAGCTGTGTAGGGTTCCCCTAGTGGGCCGAGTGCTCCCACTAGGGAAAAACGCCCCACAAACATGGCCACAGGCCAAGCCAATGGAGGAAACTCCTTAATTGAGGTTCCCTCTGCTCGGGTGTGCCCAGTTGACAACGACAGTTATCCAGAACAGACCCCAAGAGTCACAGATACCAGATGAAGCCACAAGTTGAAAGGATTATTTTAGAATGTTAGGGCTGGGAAACCAATTCAAATGTCCAGTGTGCCATTAAAATGAGATGAAAGGGGCTGGGGAGACAAGTGGCTCAAGCAGTAAAGTGTGTGCCATGTAAGCATGCAAAGTTTGAGTTCAGAGTCCCACATACAAAGCCAAGCATGGCGCCATGTGCAGAGGCAGTGGTGTCCCTGGGACTTGCTGGTCAGTCAAGCTAAACCAAAGACATCCAGGTTCAGTGAGAGAACCTGTCTCAAAAATACATTGAAGTTGACCTCTGGCCTCTACACCCACATATACACATGTGCATATGCGCTCAAACACATGGCCACATACACACACACACACACACACACACACACATATGCACACAAATGATATAAAAATTAGATTCAAGCCGGGCATAGAGGGCGCAACGCCTTTAATCCTAGCACTTGGGAGGCACGAGGGCAGGCGGATCTTTGTGAGTTCAAGGCCAGCCTGGTCTACAGAGTGAGTTCCAGGACAGCTGGGGCTACAGGGAGACCCTGTCTCAAAAAAAGACCAAAAAAAAAAAAAAATTAGATTCAGCCATGTCAGAAATAAAACTAGGTCATATATCTGTTTCTTACTAGAATGCATTCTGTGCCTTTTTCTCTTTCCTTCCTTCCTTCCCTCCTTCCTTTCTTCTCTCCTTCCTTCCTTCCCTCCTTCCTTCCTTCCCTCATAACTTAACATAGATTGTCTTAAATTAATTATCTAATTGATTAATTAACAGTATTTTTGAAACAGGACAGCCCCAGCTGTCCTGGAACTCACTATGTAGTCCAGGCTGGTCTTGAACTCACAGAGATCTGCTTGCCACTATTTCCCAAGAGCTGGCCTTAAAGGCATGTGCCACCATGTCTGGCTTAGAGTGTTTCTATGTGGAAAATACTGAGGATGCCTAAATTTAAAAAGCAGACATAAGAACATATGGGGGGCTGGAGAGATGGCCTAGCGGTTAAGAGCACCGACCGCTCTTACAGAGGACCCGGGTTCGATTCCCAGCACCCACATGGCGGCCGAGAACCATCTGTAACTCCAATTCCAGGAGAACTCCAGTTCCAGGGAAATCCGAGACCCTCTTCTGACCTCTGTGGCGTTGCACGACACAGGTGCACAAACTTGCATGCAGACATTCATACACATACGGAAATAAATTAAAAAATTAAAAAAATAATAAAAAAAAAAGAAAAAAAAGAACATATGAATCTTTGCTTTCAAAGAACAATAGTGTTGGGAGAAAATACAAAAACAAAGTACCAATGAACCACTGTGGAGCCAATTCTTTCTAGGAAGAAAGACTTCATAGAGAAGACACTGCAGGGGCTGTCAAAGGACCCTGGCTCACGGAATTCCTGGCAGGTGGTGGAACCTACCTTTGACAGGTAGGGGAACCTACCTTTGACAGGTAGGGTCCACTACGAGGAAGTAATGGGGGTGTCTCCTTGAAATGGATGCCAGGACCCCAGCCCTTTCTTCTCTTTCCTTTACTTCATGACCTCCATAAGGTAAACATCCTCTTCTGCCACAGGTTCCCACCATAACAGACTGGCTCAGCACAGACCCAAAAGCAACTGTACTGACTGGTCATGGACTGCAACCTCTAAAATGATGAACCAAAAGAAAACTGTCTTCCTTATAAACTGATTACACTGGTCTTTTTCTCATAATGATAGAAAGCTGACACATGGGCAGACAGGGCCTTGAGGATTTATTATCCAAAGATAAGGAGTAATTATTCCTTTCTTTTGGTTGTGGGTAGTCCTCATCAGATCTTCAACTAGAAATGAATTACATAAAATATATAGGGTTAAAACTATATTTAGAGCAGTTTTAGGTTCATAGCAAAATGGAGGGCAGGGGTATGGATGTTTCCCATATACATTTTGCCCTCACACATGTATAGAGCCCCCAGGATTGCTCTGTGTTGGGAGGATGTTTGGTCAGAGTGGGAAGATGGAGGGAAATGTAGCATTCCACAGAGTCAGGCTCAGAGGCTGGTAGAAGCAGTCAGAGGACAGAGGGCCTGGCCTGAGACACAGCTGCAGAGAGAGGGAGCAGAGGTGTATTTAAAGGTAAAAAGAAGGAAACTGTCACAGGGACTTGAAGAGACGGTATTTAGGAAGGGAGCCAACTAGGCCAGGCTTCTGATCAGGGATGGCGAGTGAATGAGAAGGGAGAGGCAAGTCTGCCTTTCTGGTTTCTGAGCTGGGAAACCAGGTGAATAGTAAAGCCTTCTGCTTCGTTTCTGTGATAACACCTACAGGTTGGAGCCAGGTATGGTATCTCACACCTGTAATCCCAGCATTTGGGATGCTGAGGTTGGAAGGTCATCAGTTCTAGACTAGCTTGGGCTATGTCATAAGAGATTATGTCAAAAGAAACAACAACAAAAATGCACTGGGTGTGTAACTCAGTTGGTTGGCAGAGTGCTTGCCTAGCATGCTCAAAGTCCTGGGTTCAATCCCCAGCACCATACAAACCAAGTGTAGTCGTGCCTGCCTGAAGTCATAGCACTTAGGAGGTGCAGGAGGGTCAGAAGCTCAAGGTCATTCTTGGTTTGAGGCCATTTGGGATCCATGAGATTTTTGTTTCAAAACAAAAATTACAAAAGCAAAAACCCCAACAGTAATAGCAATATTTACATCAATGTACAGCCACTGATAAAATTCCAGTGTGTTTCTACAGGTTTTTCCTATGCCCATACTGAACTCAGTTGATGCTTCAAATCTCCAAAGCACTTCTGCTGTGAAATGCCTTGTCAAGTCCATGTGTTTTTAGAGAGACCATTTGCAGTCGACCATGTGCATCATGTTGTTGGACAACTTTCAGCAGGAGTGGGCCACTTCAGCAACACTTCTTCCAGAAATCACAACCCTAGGGGTTCATTTTGAGCTGCATCATAGATTCAGCCCTTTATAGTACAGCATAGATCATTCATAAGATCAAAAAATTGTTACACAATGCCCAAGTGTAATGCACTAGTAATTAAATTGATAAATCTTCTTTATTACCAATTCTCCAGGAATGAAGGTACATTCACACTCCAAAGTTAAATATAAAATATATTCTCTTTGGTATTCAGTGTCCTGGAAATGCCAACAGGCTTTTGTTTGTATGTACATCAGCTTTTAGTTAGGGAATTAGTTACAGAAAATATACTCTCTTGTGACCTGGATAATATTACTTCTACAAATTAAAAATAAGGAAAATGTCACAGGGACATAAAGACACAACTTTGATGGTATGGGAAGCCATAGTTGAATGAGACCTCATCACCAGGCAAAGCCATGTGCACACACACACACACACACACACACACACATGCACACATCACACAAACACACACACACTCACAATACACAAAAGCAACTATAATGTTCACAAGGGAAGGTTTGCTTTTTATTGCACTACAATAAATTACACCACAAAAAGTAATTTGTGAATATTCTGACAGGGAATTCACTAGTTGAGGGCTACTACCAAGGACTAAATGAGATTTTTTTAAGCCCACGAAAAATTCAAAATCTTAGATGTGTGTGATGGCGCATGTCTTTAATCCCAGCACTCAGGAGGCAGAGGCAGGGGGATCTCTATGAGTTCAAAGGCCACCTGGTCTACATAGCCAGTTCCAGGCCAGCTGGGGCTACAGAGAGACCCTGTCTCAAAAAGACTGGGGGGAAAAAAGTCAAAATCTTTCCAAAGTGACATTGAAGAAAGACTATACCAAAAGATATAGAATACCATGATAGACTGGGACTTTGGGTAAAAACATGTTATGATTTTAAGTCTTATGTTTAATATGTTCAGTTTGAGGTAAAAGAGAAATCATTTAATATGTAGCAAGTGCTAATTGTTGGTTCAGTGGTTTTCATAAAACTTTCAATATTCTGTTTTCAGTGAGGCATTTCCATAGCTCAAAAAGCAATCATGGCATGAATAAAAAACATTATAAAAAGAATAGGTGATATTATTAAGCATTTTTATATGTCGGGCACTATTTCAAAAGGCTTCATCTTTATAATCCTTGATAACCGTCTATGCTTATATAAATATTCATAAGAGATATTGGTGTGCAGCCTTCCTTCCTTCCTTCCTTTCTTCCTTCCTTCCTTTTTTCCTTCCTTTTCTTACTTGATGCTGGGGAT
The DNA here is from genome assembly GCA_009823505.1 of Rhizomys pruinosus. Lineage (NCBI taxonomy): Eukaryota > Metazoa > Chordata > Mammalia > Rodentia > Spalacidae > Rhizomys > Rhizomys pruinosus. The sequence goes on from VZQC01005638.1 coordinate 1,637,173, forward strand.
TTAACCTAGCACCTTGCTCAGATTAAGCAAGCATTTTTCCACTGGATATATCCTCAGTCTTGGTTTTTCGAAACAGGCTCCTACTATGTAGCTCAGGCTGATCTCAAATTTTGCAGCCCAACAATGGCTGTCTTCACACTGGGGAGGCTGCTCAGTCTATGAGGCTGGGTGCTTTAGCAATTCCAGTGTGCCCAATGTAGATACAGAAGACTGCATCCAGATCTTGAGGAGAGGACGTGTTTGTTCTGGGAAGGTTTGCAGCAGGTGGGTATGGGTAGATGCAGGACCAACAGCACTTGCTCTGCTAGACAGAAACCATTCCAGAGCTATCCCTCTTTTTTCACTTTTAAGATGATATTATTCATATTTCAGATACACAGAGATGATGAATGGCTACATGGTCTATAGACATCAGTAGTCAGAAAGATTTCCTGCAGTACTTCTCTGTATCCCTGTTCCTTCCTTCTCCTTCCTCTTTAATTCTCCTTTCCCCCTCCCTCACTTCCCCTTTTCATTTTGTGCTGGGCATTGACTGAACTGGGGTTTCACACATGTTAAGTACATCCTCTCCCTCTGGCATATCCCCAGCCGTCCAGATTCCCTTTGCATCACTGTGTACACTGCCATATTCTCTTAAAGACTGACCTTTGTTTTGTTTTTTTTAATGTCCTACAAGATACAAAATGTATTTTATTTTTTTATTTTTTTATTTTTTTATTTTTTTATCTTTTGACTTTTTAAATTTTTTATTATTATTTGTTTATTTTTAAGGGATTCTACAGTATAATAACACAGTTGTTTTCAGAAAACATTGATGTTACTCAGTTTGCCATACAATTAGGTAATTGGTGCATTTTGCAAGTATCTATGTCCAAATTTTGAACAACCCAAGGTTCCCATAGTCCAGTTGGAAAAGCTTGTATGCCCAGGCATGTTGATCAATTAGGAGACCAGACTATATTGCTGTAGTCTCATGATTCACCCCTATATCTCTCCGCAGCCCTTACATTCTACCATGCCTCCTCTTCTGCAATTTGTTCCCTGGGCTTTGGGAAAGGGGCACAAGTGGGTGAGAAGAAAACAGTCTACTATCTTTGGAGTTGTCATTTTGGACTCTAGTCTGGTCAGGTTGTTTCCCTTCATGGGTTGACAGTTTATCCAGTTATACCTTTTTAGTCATACTAACAAAGCACAAGCAATTGGATGTACAGGCATTTAAGCAGTACTAATTATTATGTCAAGCTAAGCTGTGAGCATAGACACAGATGCCTGGATGGTATGCTAATCCGCAAACTGTGGTTTCTCTATAAAGGGTGACAAGTTCTTATTGTGGCTTATAACATCTCCTAACCACTAGAGGACATAAGCTTGTGGCATCCACTGTGAGTTATCCTTCCAAGGCGAGAGCTAATAGCCAGTTAGATTTGGGATATATATAGACACATGGCTGCCACTGTTGCACAGTATCTCCAGGCAGTTGAGGTGTAGCTGATACTGACGGAGGAGTCTTGCTTGTCTCAAGGAGACCAATATTTTACTGTATTGCTTTAGTGGCCTTTGGTAATGCTCTCTGGCATTTCAGAGGCCAGTTGTACATTAGCAAGTGACGTCTCATAACATTTTTTCATGCTCACACCATGACCTTTGGTTTTAGTTAGGTTTGGACAATGAGAGTAACATTAGCAGACTGGAAAAGAGAGGAGTCAGGTGTTTTGTCACAGCAAATGACGGCAAATTAGAACAGAAATTGGTACCAGGATCGTGGGGTATTGCTGTGACAGACTGATCTAGGTGTTTCAGGCAGGATTGTGAACACATTTGGAAGTTTGGGCTAGAAAAGCCATTGAATACTTAGAGTTTGTTGTTGTGGAGCTTGGAACAGTTATGCTAAAAGAGTTGTAGACAATGGAGGCCTGGCTTGTGCAGTTTCAAAGGGAAGCAGAGACCAGGACTGTTCGTATGATATTTTGAATTGATTCTGTGGGTTCTGGTCAGCTGGGGCTGAAGAATCAGCTGTGATTAATAAGAGACCAGAACCTGAAGTAAAACCTTTGTTTTACTGGAGCAATTGATGCTGGTTAGCTGGGGCTGAAAAATCAGCTGTAAATAACAAGAGACCAGCATCCTCAGGGTCAGCACACAGAAGCTGTGGTCCAAAGGGGGTCAGAGGCTCCATTTCAAATCGGAAGCAGAACTAGGTAATGTGTAAGAGTCTCCTACATGGTTCTGACATTGAAAGTGTGAAAGTGTCACAGGGAGCAGCTGAGGCTTGGCACTGTGAGAGGGCCAGGAAAGGCCATTGGGGAACATGCAGCCTTAGTTGCAGTGAAGACCCCGGGATTGCAGGGGTCATGGAGAGAAGCTGAGGCTTTGCACCAGGAGAGGCCAGAAGAGCCCATTGGTAAAGGTGCAGCCTCAGTTTCAGTGGAGACCCTAACTTTTTGGAGATACCAGGACCATGGGGTGAGCACTGAGCAGTAGCATGTGTGCAATAGAGGTGACCTGGGTCTGCAAGATTAGCTGTGTGCTGTGGACAGCAGAGTCAGAGAAGCTGCAGAAACCCTTTAGAGGCCAGAAGATCATGAGCGAGTCCCAGGTGTCCAGCCTCAAGTTACTTTGCTGGACTTTGGTTTTGCTTAGGTGTGTCCGATTCTTCCCTTGGAAATAAGACAGCACTTGTTTTGGATTTTACAGGAGTCCACAGTTAGGAGACTTAAATGAGACTGAACTTTTAAGGGCTGGAGAGATGGCCTAGTGGTTAAGAGCGCCGACCGCTCTTGCAGAGGACCCGGGTTCGATCCCCAGCGCCCACATGGCGGCCGAGAACCGTCTGAAACTCCAATTCCAGGAGAACTCCAGTTCCAGGGGAATCCGATGCCCTCTTCTGACCTCCGCGGCATTGCACGACACGGGTGCACAAACTTGCATGCAGACAGTACATTCACACATACAGAAATAAATAAAATTAATAAAAAAAATTTTTAATTATTTAAGGACTGTGGAGCTTTTAAGATTGTACTGTCTTATGTTTTGATATTAATGTTAACATCATATCTTAGGGACAAGAAATGGAAAGATTGTGGTTTAATAGTGATCTATTGTGTGTGTCAAGTTGACATGGGGTCAGTTGTGATGGATAGCTTTAGTGTCACCTTGACACACTTGGGCTGAGGGAACCTCAGTTGGGGAATTTCCTCCATTGCACTGGCCTGTGGCCATGTCTGTGAGGTATTTTCTTGATTGTGGAGTGATGTGGGAGGGTCCAGCCCACTATGGATGGTGCCTCCCATTCAGGTTATTCTGTATTGTATAAGAAAGCAGCCTGAGCATGAGCCAAGGGAGCAAGCCAGTAAGCAGTGTTCCTCCATGGCCTGTGCTTCAGCTCCTGCTTCTAGGGTCCTGCCCTGAGTTCCTACCTTGGGCTCCCTAAGGGATGAACTGTGATCAATAAACCCTTTCCTCCCCAAGTTCATTTTGGTCAGAGCGTTTTGTCATAGCAACTGATGGCAAACTACGACACTCCCTTATTAAAGTCTTCTCCCCAGATCCCACATTTATGTGAGCAAAGTTTCCTGCTGGGCTCAAGCAGATGCAGAGATGATGGGAGAGGGAGGTGTACCACATTCCAGAACCTAGCCCTCAGCATTAGCTTCAGTAACTTGAATTTTCTGAAATGGTTCCCTTCTTCTTCTTCTTCTTCTTCTTCTTCTTCTTCTTCTTCTTCTTCTTCTTCTTCTTCTTCTTCTTCTTCTTCACAGAGATCCACCTGCCTCTACCTCCTGAGTGCTGGGATTATAGGCGTGCCTCACCATGCCCAGCCAAAATGGTTGTCTTTCAATCAGGCCACAAAGTCTGAAAAGTCAAAACACTGGTCTAGAATTTCCAAAGGTGCCTACCACTGCCTTGGCTTGGACAGCATTCTTCTGTCCTGTGGGAACAATCCACGCAGTCAGCCAGATGGCAGGTGGGAACATACATCTGTTCAGAGCAATAGGAATTTGGTGAGTCCTGTGCATAAGGTATCAAGGCTTCCTCATCTCCTCTGTGCACCTCTCTGCAGTAGCAATATGCTTGTATGTGCAACCCAGCACACCAAGCTGGAGGCCAGAACTTCACCCAGCAGTTGCACTATTCACCCTTTCCACTCTGACGACATCTCTTAAGTTTACTTTGCTGATTTTTTGAGATAATGACTCACTTTGTAGTCCAGGCTAGTCTTGAGGTTACACAGTTCCTGCCTGGGCCTCCCAAGTTCTGGGATTACAGTTGTGTGTTATCACCCCAGCCATATACTTTTCTCTAAGAAATCTTTATCTAATCAAGGTCATAAAAATGTTCTGTTATATTTATTTCCTTCTAGAAATTTTATATTTCGGTCTTTATACTGAGACCTATAACAAATTCTGTTTAATTTTTCATATAGTATGCTTTATCTTTTTTAAAATACATTTGTTAAAGTAATCTCTTTCATAATGCTAAAACATGTCATATAACTAATAGGAAAAAGCTAGCCTAAATGTCATTCTAGTGGATGGAAAGGCATTGCATGAAGCTCAAAAAGTCTTTACTTGATAAGTCTTTTTTTTTCCTCAGTGCTTAGAATCAAACCCGAGTACTGTACACTTTTCCACTGACCGTACCCCAGCCTCTCACAGTCATTTAGGTCCTGTCTTCAGGAGGATCCTAGACTAGCCATGCTTGTTTCTTTTCTCAATAATTCCCATAGCTCAGGGTTATGAACTGTGTCTTAAAATGATGTGAAATATATAACAGTTCATATGTGATTTGGCTTGCTGGTTGTTACGGTTTCAATGTGAAATGTCCCTTATAGCCTTGTGTATTTGAACACTTGGTATCTAGCTGGGGTGCTGCGTTGGGAGGTTTGGGGATCCTTTAGAGATGGGATCTAGTTGACTGCATAAGACACTTCATTCAGGCCTTTAAGAGTTATAGCTGGGGCTGGAGAGACAGCCTAGTGGTTAAGAGCGCCAACTGCTCTTGCAGAAGACCCGGGTTCGATCCCCAGCACCCACATGGCGGCTGAGAACCGTCTGTAACTCCAATTCCAGGAGAACTCCAGTTCCAGGGGAATCCGACACTCTCTTCTGACCTCCGTGGCATTGCACAACACAGGTGCACAAACCTACATGCAGACAGTACATTCATACACATAAAAAATAAATAAAATAAAAAAAGTTATAGCCTATCCCCTCTTCTGTCCCATCCAATAATTGTCTCTCTGTTCCTAAAATGTGCAGAACTCCAGGCACATATTCCCACTGCCACGAACTCTGCCAGGACTTCCTAGCCCACATCTTCCCACAAGGATAGACTCTGCCCTCCAAAGTGTGCAATAAAATCCATCTGTCCTCTCTTACATTTCTTCTGTCAGACATTCTATTACAGGGACACTCAGAGCAACTGATACACTAGTGATTTGCCACATGTGACAAGTCATGGAGTTGTGGCCCCTCCTAGCTCAGCTAACTCCAACTCCATGTGTAGTTCCTGTTGGACTTCCAGCTACCCAGGGTTCCCACTTCTTCCTATCCTGAAGGAGACTTCAGAGGAAAGACATCCATAATCCTCAGGTAACTTTAGCGGCTGTCTGACCTCATACTTTTTTCAAATGAGTGTAAGCACATAGAAGGTACATAAAGAAGTCTGTTTTTTCAGTGCTGAGGATCAAACTCAGGGTTTTTCGCAAAGTAACCAAGTACTTTATCAGGAAGTACACACGCCAGCCTGTAATCAAGGTTTCATAATCATTTAAATCTGGATTTGGACTCTTCAGATATAAACTTCACTTTGCTAATATTTCATTAAATTGCTTTACCCACTGTGCTTTAAAGGTTTAGCTTTAACTCTTTACAGCCCTAGTGAATACCCTGCATTTTATCATCTGAAAGCAAAGTGGTATTTTTCCAAGGGACATAGAGATGTACTTTGTGAAGGGTTTTCATGTTCTCACACAAAAATATTCTTTGCAAATTCGATCTCCTTGTATCTATTCTGGGATTCTGGGGCAGAAAAGAGGCAACTCTTCACAAGGCACACACCGCATCTCTTCACAAGGCACACACCGCAGCTCTTCACAAGGCACACACTGCTGCTTACAGATTTGCTGAAGGAGATGATAGTCCAAGAAAACAAAGACAAGGAAGGAAAAGCCTGGTTGTCAGGAGAGGTGTACTTGAAGTGTGAGCTGGGCCTAGAGCCTGGAGATCAGTGTACCTAATAGACTGCTGTTACCTAGTCTTATAACCTGCTAGGAAGACCAGTATGTTGCTAGCCTCTGGCCTAAAGGAAGGCTTCCTGTTTGTTTCTAGGATATAGTTCAGTCCTCCCTATGGTTTGTCCTGTCCATGAGATCATCCTTGGAACTTTAGCCCAGAATCCCAAGGAAGGAGGAACCAAATAAGGTCAGCCTGAGTGGAAGCTCCCACTGCATTGGAGCAGTGCTGGACATAGAAGCCAGTGGTAGAGAGAGCTAACTTCAGCATTCATAGGTTTGATGTACACATGGTGCTACTCACAGCCTTCCCTCAGCTGGGTGCTACAGCCAGGGTCCACCCCAAGCCTTGGGCCAAGATCCAGTGCTTTCCTGAGAAAGCAAGCAAACAAGTAAGAGACCACAAAAGACTTTAGATGTAAAGAACTGTATCAGATTGCCAACAAGGAGCATGGTGACAGCTATTAGGAAAAATAAGCAATTGATTAGGGCAGTCCAAGACAATCCAAAGCTTTATCAAGGGAAAGGCTGTGTCTTCCTTTCTACAGGTTGGTTTCTGACTCATGTTTACCAGTATCACTTCCAAATTTTCAGGAGACAGAATATGGTTAGTTGGTCCAGATGGCTCCTCCCAATCGAAGTGGACCAGAGAAGGTAGATCCCAAAATTCATACGCCTCTGCCGTTGAGTTTCCACTGTGGGTACTGAAGGCTTTGCTCAGAGAAAAGGACGGGAGCTGTGCTGACACCCCAAAGGTGTGTGTTACCCTGTAGTAGCACTTCAGCATCATTTCACACTGTTGGGTCCTGTTGAGCTTGCTGTCTAGTTAATTGTCTTTTCACATGAGAATCTGCCAACCCAGATTTCCCCAGGCAATTAAAATTTTAAAATATGAACCTACGCCAGGCTTGGTGGTATGTACCTTTAATCCAAGCTCCCCGGAGGGATGTGAGAGTCAGGTGGTCCTGGTCCACATCGTGACTTCCAGGCAGGCTGGAACTAGGGAGACCCTGTTAAAAACAAACAAGCAAACAAAAACTAAACCAAAAATCTGAACTTATCTTGTTGCTTAAGTCTCATTTTTGTAAACTAGTAAAATGGTCCTGACTTGCCATAGAAAATTTGGTTTTCTATTATTTTTAGCTGTCCCTACTCATAGTACTCTATTGAACATTTTCTATGCAACTAAATTTTTAGATATGATATAGCCCATGTTTTGATCTAAGTCGTTGATAAAAATATATAGGTAAGTTAGTCTAAAGATCTCTGTAGCTGGCAGGGTTCCATTGTCAATTTTCCTTGTGTCTGGAGATTTGACAAGCTATAAATCCACCTGATTGTACTATGATCTACTTCCATACCACAAGAATATTTTAAAATTACTTGTGACCTATGGGGTGTGGTAGCACACTCCTTTAATCCTAGCACTTGGGAAGCAGAGGCAGGCGGATCTCTGAGTTCAAGGTCAGCCTGGTCTACAGAATGAATTCCAGGACAGCTGGGGCTACAGGGAGACCCTGTCTTGAAAAAAAAAAAAAAGAATTACTTGTGACCTAACTAAAAATTAAGCTATCATAGTACCTAAAACATCTCAGCGAAGGAGTGAGAGAGCCAGTAATTTCCCAGGTGTGTCTTAGAAGAAATGAGTTGACATATGTAAAACACTTGGACTAGACTCAACTATGGTTAAGTGGTGAAGTTGTCACATGCATTGAAGTTTTGTTAATATTACTGCTATCATTTTGGAATAAGTCATTAAGGAATTACCAGTATTTCATAATTGGTAATGACAAAATCAAACTCCTCCAAAATTGATTGTTTTGGTACATCTACCCCAGGTTTTAACATAGAGGAAAAGTGATCTATTTCCTTGGACTAGGACCTGGTCTATTATTGTAAAGGAAGCATCTCAAACCAGAGTGAATGCCTCTACCTTGCTGTAATAGCTCAGACACCCAGGTGTTTTCCCAGACCTTCTGAGTTAAGGGGTTTCTTTTGTTGTTGTTTTGTTTTGTTTGTGGGGCTCAGGATTGAACCCAGGCCTTTGAGCCCTCTAAGCAGGAGCACTACTGCTGAACTACATCCCTAACCTTGGGTCGAGGTTTAAATCTCAACAGCCTGTTGATGTGACATACCAACAAGAAACCCAGACAATTCGGATGGTGCTGTGTAACTCTTATTTGGCAGTTCATATGGATGACACCTCTCCTCCATTCCTGCAGCCTTTCCATGGTTACTGTGTTAGGCTCAATTCTATAGTTCTCTTAACATCCCCACAATTACTAACAGCCCTGAAAATCCCAGCCCTGAATTTTCCGTCCTAGCCCAAATCCATCATGGGTTCATCTGTATTCAAGAGAACTTTGTTTTCTTTTTCTTTCCTTCCCTCAATCCTTTTAAGCCTGTAGTTCAAGCAATTAGCTCTACAAATATTAGCTGCAATCAAGGTCTAGCACATGTGGTAATTTCCCCTCTAATAAATCAATCAATTCTTTCCATGGAGTGTTTTTTCTCCTTACAGTCATTAGAGAATTACAATGCTACTTGAAGATCACCAGCAACTTGAATTAGTCAAGGAATGTCAATCAAGTTTGCCAGATTTTGCTTTAAAGATGAGAAAAATGGGACAGATTCACAAAGGCCTCTTGTCTTAGAATAGCAAGCTTGATAGATCTTTGTTGAATTTTTCATAGAGAGGCCCTAGACCATAATGATCCATTTGGAGGAAAATCAAAATTAGTACTACCAGTGAAAAATCAGATAAAATGCAGAACTTCTCATTAATCTTAATATTAATTATTAGAATAATCAGCATGCAGGGTGCCTAGGTAGTGTAATAGTCTGTGATAGTTAACAAGTTAGCACAGGAAAGAAACAAAGCAAATGATCCATGGAGTGCACTCATTTTAGCTCCGTATCTTTCTCTTTTATAAGTTTAGAGAACTAAAATCCAAACTGTGCTTCTCACAGATGACTCCAAAGATGGAAGCTGGGTCTTCAGGGAGTATGGAGGGGAGTGTGAGGTCAAGGGAATGAGCTCCCACACCACCCCTGTGGCACAACAGCTCACCTCCAACGCTGGGTTCTCCCTCCCCCATCTTTAGCTGAGGATATGGTCTCTCTGTGAGAGATTGCTTGAGAATCAGCTGAGTGGCCCAGATCACTATTTCATAAATGTACAAAATGAATGGCAGAGAGGAATGAAGAAGTTCTTCATTAGTGAAGAACCTGAGATCTTCTTCCCCCATTCCATGCCATGCTGTGTACTAGGTGCAGGGTAGACATTTTAGAGGAAAATTTAGGGAGAATTTGCATACCTTTGATTTGAGTCTCTCTCTCTCTCTCTCTCTCTCTCTCTCTCTCTCTCTCTTTTTCTCTCTCTCCCCCCAGAGGATCATAAAGAAAAAAACCCCACCCTCCTCAGCTGAATGAGGCAAGAGGCACACGTGCTACGCAAGAAGCAGACAGAGTCTGCGATTGTGCTCCTTTCTCTATAGTTTTCTAGTCACTCTGAAAAATTATATCATTATCCAGCACCTGAAAGGGGTCACAGGGGAGAGGGCTGGGCCTAGTTCCATCTTCTTATGTCACCAGATGCATTCCTATTAAGACTGAAAGAAGTAAAGATTTCAGTAGGGCTCTTGGTGAAAACTTGCTGACATTAATGACTCAAATTCTCAGAGAGACTGAGGAAAATGGTGTCATCACTGTCATTCAAGCCATTTAAGATGGAATTTGAAAAGAAAGCTGTCAGCATAATGACTGCCAGGCTTCATTATATCATCCTCCTCAGAGGGAGGATCACACACTACTATGCAGCTTGTGGGTGGTTGACGTTCAAGTTTGAAAAGAATCTGCATAGGGGAGAGGAGAGGTGGGCATGGGTCCCTGTGGGGAGCTGTCTCCATGGCCAGGATCCAACACTACTGATGTACACATACTGGCTGGGGATAGACCATGATCCTCCTCACCAGGACAGTTAAAATGGTGCTAAAGAATACAGGAAAACTTCAGCTACAGGTGCTGGTGCCTGTGTTTTACCATGAGACTGTTCCTCCCTAGCGACCAGGATATTATTCTGGCTGTGAACATAACAGCACAGAGATCCCTGAGAAGTCTGGTTAATAATCGGAAGGAAGGTATATAAGGAGAGGATGAGATCAGTGGCATTCAGCCTTGGTTGCACAGTGCAATCACCAGATGATTCACTGCTAAGGTCACATTAAAATCAGACACATCTGAGCCTCAAGGATGAAGGTCAGACATCAGTATCTGAAAATCTCTGCCAGTGATTCCAGTGAGCAGCCATGCTGAGCACCACTTCGTTAGAACAAACGTTGTAGCTTTAGACCAATTTGTCCAGTAAAGACAAAAAAAATTACTCTTGTTTCATTAAAGAAAGGAAACTTTAATAAGTAGTAGGAGGGACATAATAGGCTGAGGAACGAACTGCATTTGTTTATCCCGTGTTCCTACAGTCAGGAATCTCTTTACTGTAGACTGATGCAGAGCTAAAAACTGATGTAATCAAATTGCTTTATCCTCCTTGGACAACTTAAACACCCTTGACAGGGTTTTGGCTAATTAAAACACCGAACTATGTTAACCTCACCCTTTCTAAAGAACTATAAATACTATTGATTAAATTGCAATTCTGTCTTTTACAGTTACCAAATATATTGATTTAATGAACTCAGTTTTACTTAGATACCATCAACTAAGGTTTCTGGGATGAAAGGAACATACATTACCAGATAAATGCTAACTGGGGACCCCGGGTTCCCCTTGTTTTGTTATGATGACTAATACTAAATCCAGGGGTGAGGACATTGGAGGACCAAATTATCTGAGATGAGCTTTTTATTGTGTATAGAATTATGCACATTAAAAAGTCTTGTATTTTCAATCTTATCTTGAGTGTCTGCGTGGACTCTACACCAGCAGGTCCTTCTGTGGCTGTGGTGAATATTTCCCCCTCCTACTGTGAAGAAATGTAGGTATTCTTTAGTCAGTCTATACTCTGTCTTTAACAAGTCAGTATCCAGCAACTCCCAACAGAATGTACCTGTGCTGATGGTAGTTCACCTACAGCCCCAAAGTTCCCTTCAGAGTGCGCTTAGTGTGCAGAGTCATCTACAGCTCACAATTCAATACATCACTTATAAATTTCTTTAAAGTTGGAATGCTGAAAGTTGGATGGAGAAATAGAAGTTAGCATAAATACATGTTCTTGGTCAACTAGGACAGTTCTATTTGCAGATAACTATGTTCTCCAGACACAGATGTAAAAATAACAATGGACTACTTTGCCCTGTTACAGCCAACCCAACTCCAGCCCAGCTGAAATTCTGGCTATCTCTTCAAGGTCAGGGCTTGACTTAGAACAGCATATAAACCACAGAATTCCACCACTCTGTTCAGGAAGTTGCTTGGTTGCTCTCACCTCAGTTTCTCTATCTGTATAATGGCATATGATTATCAGCAGCAGCATCTTCACACTTCCTATGATACAGGGGCTGGAGATGGCTCAGCAGTTAAGAGCACTGGCTGCTCTGCTCTTGCAGAGGACCTGGGTTCGATTCCCAGTACCCAAATGGTGGCTAACAACCATCCATAACTCTAGTTCCAGGGGGAATCTGGTGGCCTCTTCTGACCTCCCTGGGCATTGCGTGACAGATTGCACTTACATATATGCAGACAGTACACGTATACACATAAAATAAAAATAATAAATAAAATATTTTTTCTTTTTTTAATTTTTATTTTTGTATGTGTATGAATGTACTGTCTGCATGTAGGTTTGTGCATTCGTGTCATGCAGTGCTGCAGAGGTCAGAAGAGAGTGTCGGATTCCCTTGGAACTGGAGCTAAAGACGCCGCCATGTGGATGCTGGGAATCGAACTCGGGCCCTCTGCAAGAGCAGTCAGCACTCCTAACTGCTAGGCCATCTCTCCAGCCCCATAAATAAAATATTTTTAAAAAGAGTTAAATAACACAATTAAAATACTGAGCAAAGAACCAGAATTTCTAAGTTGGTAGTAAAAGTTAACTTTGAAAGTCAGAGAGAGCCTTCTGGGCCTGGGCATTATTAAGAAGCCACCACTGATCTCCAAGCTTTAGTTTTCAGGTCTTGATAACTTAACCAAATTCATTCTATTACATAATCTTCTTCAGGACTTTGTCTCCCTAATAGCTAATCTTCTCTGGGACACTTGCTCTTCTGGGGTGAATTCTGCCTAATCAGAATCCCTGTTTCCATAACAAAACCCTTGACTTTATGCATGCTGGTACTCTGTAGATCTAGGGCCATATTTCCTGCTATACAAATGCTTTAAATGAAAGCATTTAGAAATGTACATATTTACAACAGCATTCCCATATTCTCAGCAGATAGCCTCTAAAACGTGGCTGCTGAGGAGGACCGGGTCTGTGCTACTCAGCAGCTTTTCCTATCTATACCAGATCCAAGGCAGTAGAATATTTTTATCCAACTAAAATTAAACATTTCAGAATCAACAAATTCCTATTACTATAACCTATGCCCAAGCTCCTCTTCCCTACCACCCACCACTAAAAGCAAACAGAACCCAGAAATAAAAACTCATCAATAAATGAAGGTCTCAAGTTGCTGAAACTCACCATAGGAGCCAAGCATGTTTCTGAAAGTTTCAGCTCACCCAATCAGACAACAGCCTGAGGAAGGAGGCATTTCTCAAGTTACACAGAGGACTCCATCTGTTACCCTAGACCTTTCTTACTAACAGGAGAGGAGATCTTGAAGGCAGTTTGAAAGAGTTTTATTTTACAGATTCTTAACCCAAAGATTTCAATTTAGAGAGAGGAGCTAGAAGAAGAGAAAAGGCCACTGTGAGTGAATAGGAAGCCTGATGGACTGACATTCAACCTGGCGAGAGAAGTCCCCTCAGCTTCTGTGATAAATGCAGCCAAAGGGAAAGTCCGTTTTCGATGTTTGCAAAGATCCTCGTTTTAACTGCGTCCTTGTAAAAGCCATTTCTCATCATGCCAAACCAACAGAAGAAAATAATTTTTTGCATAGCTGGCGTATTGAGCTTCCTATGTGCCCTTGGCGTTGTGACAGCAATGGGGACACCGCTGTGGATTAAAGCCACTATCCTCTGTAAAACAGGGGCTTTGCTTGTCAATGCCTCGGGACAGGAGCTGCACAAGTTCATGGGCGAGATGCAGTATGGACTTTTCCACGGAGACGGCATCAGGCAGTGTGGCTTAGGAGCAAGGCCTTTTCAGTTCTCGTGTAAGTAACCATTACATTTGAATTATTTAATGGTTTGGCAATACTCTTAAGCCTGTTTATAAGAACTGTGCAGAGGGTCTCGGCCTGTCCAGGGCAGGATTTTTTTAAAATCATTGTGAGCCATTTGAAATACCTAGGACTCTAAGTAATTTCCTCACCTTTGTTTCTATTGTTTTATTTTTATTAATATTTCATTCTTGCTATTTTTGTTATTGTAACATAGAATTAGTTGTTATGAAGTTAAGCTTTTTGAAAACATAGCCCTTAAAGGGCCAGCAAGATAGCTCAGTTGGTTACTAAAGGTGCTTGCTGCCAAGCCTGGTGACAGAGTACCATTACCCAGGCCCCTCATAATAGAAGCAGAGGACCAACGGCCACAAGTTATCCTCAGACCTCCATGCATGTTCTGACACTTTCACACACTCCCCCAATAAATAAATTTAAAAAGTGAAAGTATAACCTTTAATATTCTTAAATATTAGTAGCTATAAGATATATATATATATATATATATAGAGAGAGAGAGAGAGAGAGAGAGAGAGCTTGAGGAAATAGGAAAGCTGTAAGGAATGATCTTCATGCCTTTTACTCTCCAAAAAAGAACCAGTTCCGGCCTCTTTAATTAATCCACCTGCTTCTCCATCTTGACTATGACTTTGTTTCCCTTCCTGTCCTTGTCCTGCTGCTGATAAATATTCTGTTTACATTTTTAACTAATCTGGAATCACTCTGCTGTGGTGAGTTAAAATGATCTGCTGGGACAACTGATGGAACTTCAAATCATGTATGGAATAGGGGAGACTTTTCTATCATGATTTTTGTGAAATGGAAGTGTTATCCAGAGTACTTATAACCTGTTTATCTCAAGAAGAGAATTTTTTTTAAAAAATTACCGTGAGAATAGGCAACTCATTAAATGAAAATTAATAAGAAGTCATTTGTTATATCTCTCACAACACACATCCAGAAGTTATTATTATTTCAAAAGGGCTGGTTTGGAACAATCTTATGAAGACACAGCCAGTAAATTACTGCATAAATCACTCTTCAGGAAGGGAGGTTCCCAATTGAGGCATTTAAAATGAATTATTATTTTGCCTGGGTTTCTTTTTCTCCTCTGGTATAGGTAGAAGGTGAAATTAATTGAATTTATTATTACCATATGCAGTGTCTAATTAAATTTCAGTGCTGGCCTATTTATATTTCTGCAACATCCCTTCTATCTTCTTAGCAGTCCTTGGCACTAACCTTCGACTCCCATAGGCTACAAAGTGATATGAATTTTCATAGGGCTCCAAAAAATCCCCAAGAATTAATCTTTCACTTTTCAAGAAATTATCATCAACTAAATTTGATGAAGTGGATACCAACCCTTTCCTGAGGTAGCTTTAGTTCATTCAAGTAATGGGGCTGTTAGAGTTGCTCAGCTTCCTTGGGGGCAGGGGAGAGGCAGAACAAAGCAGAATATTGTGTGATTTGCAAGTGTATTAAAAAAGAAAGCAGAAAAATCGACTTAACTGTGAGTCACCAGCAGCTAAAGCCTGAGTAACACTTCTCACAAAGGAATCAAACAAAAGCAAGGAATGACAGTGAATTTTCTGAAGCCCTTGCATTTATTACAATGAAAGGGAGATAAAGGCAACTCCTGCCACAGGATGAGGTTCAGAACAACGAGATGCTTCCCCAGCACTTCTCCACACCAGTATTTCACATGCTGTCTCACTTCTCTCACAGTCCTTAGCTACTGACCTTCTGTGGTTCAGAGGAGGCTGGCTCTGTCTGTGAAGTTATTCAAATCAACTCCTCTGTGTTAGGTGCTGTGAGGATTAGCAGGGCTGGTGGGCTTATGTAACACCTTCACCTGTCTCACAAAACTGTGTGAGTCTCCCCGCTACCCTGCACATTTCTCTAAAGCCTGGTGAAAAAAAAAAAGCTTATATCTGTTTGTTCTGTGTTGGCAGCCATTTCTCTATACTGTAGGATACACATATTAAGTTCACACTATGCATTACATATAAATACAAATGTTAAAACCTCATTTTTTTTGGTGAGGGCCAGAGAAATTCACTAACAATGTCATTTTTTCTGCCTAAGCCTAAAAGTATCTTTTTAAGTGTTCGTTCACATGAGGGAATGTAGGTAAAATTATAGACTAAGCAGATCCAGTGGATTTCCCAAAGAGCACTTAAACACACTCCTCTCAGTGTTGAAACGGCCCATCAACATGCTTTTGAATCATCTTGGGATCCTGAAGTTCACACTGCTGTCACACTGTGGCATATGGGCCACATAGTCTTGTTCGAAATGCTGCCCCCTCCTGGTCAACTGTGTTTCATCAACCTGTCATTGAAGAAGAGAATCCTCTGATTCCTTTTCCTGAAAGCTAAGTGTAAACCTTGTTAATATAAAAGACTCCATGCCTTAACCCTGTCTACACAATAGTAGTTTCCTTTGGGCAAAGCCACTGGCCTGCAGAGACAGCAGAAGGTTCTTTCCTGCTGCTTCCAGAGTCCACCTTGCAATTGGAGCACAATTATTCCCAACATGTCCATTGTTCCTCATTGTTCCTTTAGAAAGTTAGTAAAGCAAATACTCAGATTTCCAGAAGCTCCCCAATGTAAGGAATGGAAAAGGTAACTAATCAAAGTGTCAGTCACTTTGGGTCAGTTGTCATGTTACCATCAGTTGACATGAGTTTATATTACAATTCTATTGGATTGAGAACTGTATTTTGCTTATCTAAACCTTTTTGTGCTATTAATTGAAGCCAGGGCTTGCGCATGCAAGGCATGTACTGTACCGCTGGGATATATCATCAGCACGACTTTTCACTTAGATCATCATTGGTCACTAGACATACAATGCGAACCACACCAGCCAGTTAGAAAACAAAAGCACAAAGAAATAGGTGAAATCCACTTAATAATGGACTTTCTTTAGCCCAAGAGATCCATAATGCCATGACTTAAACATATAACCCATTTAGAAATCATTGAAATGCTTTACATCTTTTTGTTTTTCCTGGTGCAGTCTTTGAAACCCAGTGTATATTCACACAGCACACCTAATTAAGACTGGCCGCATTTCAAGTGCTCATTTTAATATTACTGTGTTGGACGGTATGGATTTAGGTGATTTACTCTGAATAAATTGGCTATTGACAGTGTTTGTACTCTAAATGACTTCTTGCTTGACTCTGATGTTCAAATCTATGTGTGCGATTTTTATGTGCAATGTTTGTGTCACTTTTAAAACCCATATATATGGCATAACATGGGAATGAAGAATGAACCAGAAGAATAGTCTGGAAATGTAGTCATGTTTGTTCCTATTAAATGCTCCCTGCTGACCACTCTATCTCTTTTAATTTTAATAAGAAACTGCCCTGCTAGCATACACGGATATGCTGGGAAAACTTCTGCCTCATTTACTCTGGCTGATTCTCATTCATCTATGGGTCAGCAGTTCATTTTGTAGAGGTCACTAGCATTCCTACCCAGTTCATAGTCTCCTTCATTATAATGAGGGAATGTTTGCCTTTGAAGGCAACACAACTGGTGGATGTAATTCTTTGTGATGTGTCACCTGTAAAATTTTAATGACAATGTTTAAACTCTAAATGTAGCCATCAAGACAAAGCTGCCAGTTTTTGAGCTCAGAATGTGTGGGTGGGTTTCTATTTGGTTGGTTTGAAATATTGCAGAACACCATCAAAATATGATACCCAAGAATCATATGGTATCAATCATTCCTAGATATACTGATCTGTTCATTGCCAACACAGTTCAATGAGCTAGTTGAAACATATGGAGTCTTTTTTTTTATATGTGAGAAATAGAATTTAACCGATCATGTATCCAAGATTGCAACTTTAGTCATACTTTTGAAAAGCATTTTAATTTGGGCCTTCTGACTGAAAATTTGTAAAAGATTTAACAGAGATTCAGCATACTTGATGTTTTAGAAAAACAGAGATTCTTTACCAAATGAGGCCTATGACCTTAGATTGCAGACTGGATGGTGAAATTATTTCTGTGAACCAGCAGGTGGCTTCTTGAATGCATTGTGATAGACAATTGATGGGAAGGGTTGTTGTGACCCTGAATGAGAGCTGGCACTCTATTCCCTCTTGTCTCTGCTGGCCCACCCTGCCCCATCTAGGATCCTCGCAGCTCTCTTGTTGCTCCCAGAGAAGAGCTGCAGGTTTTAAAGTCCTGATACAGGTACATGGCCTCTATCCTCTCCCTTCCCTGGTGCACAGCCTATGTAGAAGCTGCTAGGAGAGGGGGCTGTGGGAGAAGCCCGTGTGGCTCACCTGGGCTGATAGGAGGAAGGAAGCCATCCACAACTGATGCTCACTTTATTTCAAAACACCTATATTATATCAATTTAAGAATACACATTTCTGGGGCTGGAGAGATTGCCTAGCAGTTAAGAGCGCCAACCGCTCTTACAGAGGACACGGGTTCCATCCCCAGCACCCACACGGCGGCCAAGAGCCGTCTGAAACTCCAATTCCAGGAGAACTCCAGCTCCAGGGGAATCCGACACCCTCTACACCCTCTTCTGACCTCCGCGGCATTGCATGACACGGGTGCACAGACCTGCATGCAGACAGTACATTGATACACATACAGAAATAAAAAAAAAAAATTTAAAAGAATACACATTTCTGCTCTGCACAGAGACTCTAATTCCCAAGAAGACAGGAGTTGTCTCCTATACTCTCCCCTAAACTAGGATATAGAACAGAGCATAACACAAACTGGCATTTAACAACTGCTTAGTCACTGACACTGTTGGAATCAAGCAACCTACATTTGAAGTGAATTTCTGCCATTTACTGGGGATTATAGCTTCAGCAAATCTTACCATTACATCAATTTTTATTTTTTGTGTTCATAAAACAGAGGTGAAACTGGATGATTTCTTAACATTTCCTTTTTTTCCAAAACAGGGTGTTAGCTGGCCTGGAACTCTCTATCTAGGCCAGGTTGGCTTCAGATTTACAAAAACCCACCTGGCTTTGCCTCCTGAGTGCTGGGATTAAAGACATATGCCTCTGTCCCTCATTTGCCATTTCTTTATGTTCAAATGCTCTATGCTGTATAAAATAAGTTGCCAGCTACTCTGGACAAGGTCCTTCTGGCTTTGAAACTGTACGACCTTTCTAATCTATCACTTGATGTCTTCCCTGACTGACAGATTCTGGCCGCCATTGTTAGAAGTGGTGAGCTCTGTGAACCTTTGCTCTGTTCCTTGAAGCTCATGATTTCTAAAAGTATTCTGAAATACCCACTATTTCTCAGGACCCAGAGGAACTTCATTATCAAGGACAAACTCTTTCCTCCCTTGTCACACTTTTTTACTTTTATAATGCAGAAAATGGCATTTATAGAAGAATCTAGTGAAGAAAGGGATGGGTTAGAATTCAGGAGTGATGGGTTCATGGGCTTCCCAGAGCAGGAACAGTCCATATTCAAACAACTGAGATGGTGTACCGAAAGGGAAGCCGAGAAGCAGAAACCTGGTCTATTCTCTCCACCTTTCCTTCTTTGATTTCCCCTGTAGATTCCTAGTTTGTTCACACTGAAATTTCTTACACTGATAAAGGCAAGAAACAATCAGTATGCGTTTAACATTCCAAGGGTACTTGCTATTCAAAAAGGTACTGACCACAGTTATCCTGTAAAGGGTGAGAAACATGGGAGAAATGTTTTGAGGAGATAAACTTCTGTTTCTCCATGACTAATCCAGAAAAGACCTTTACCCCTCCCTTCCCAAATACCTACTCTCCATATCCTTATCAAAACACCCACAGACTCAGCATTGCTTAAGAATTAGAATTTTGCCCTGTGTACTAGTGTATATATGTAGTGCGTACCAGACTTCCTTCCCTTTAAGTCATTCCTCTCACTAACAGCTGGTAAAATTATGGTCCTATCAGACCTGAGCTCAAGGAAAAGGGCTGACAGACTGCTGCTTTTTTTTTCTTTTTTTCAGATTTTTCATTTTTTTTTTTCCAGATAGTTTTACTATATAGCCTTTGCTGGCCTGAAACTCACTATAGGGACCACGCTGGCTTTGAACACACAGAGATCCACCTGCCTTTGCCTCCCAAGTGCTAGGATTAAAGGCTTGTACCACCATGCCTGTCTGATGGAGATTTTTTTTAATTAAAATTTACTTTGTAACTAATGCATTAAAAAAAAGAATTATTTAAAAAAAAAAAAAAAAACCAACTCTCTCTCTCTCTCTCTTCTTCTCTCTCTCTCTCTATATTATATATAGATATATATATAATATATTTTTTTTTTTTTTCATTTTCATTTTATATCTATTTTTATCTATAACTATATCTATATTTATATATACCATTTAAACTGGGATAGCCACATCTATATCCTCAAGCATTTCTTTATGGTAAAAACTTCCTCATCTCTTTTTCCAGATTTGTAATATATACACTATATTATTTTATCCATAGTCCTTTTCTGCAATCACAGTGGATCTTCTTGCCCCCTCTTTACTATAACTATACCCATTAATCAAACTCATCCCCTTACTGTCTTCACCACTCTCCTTGACCTCTGCTATTCACCATTCTGCTCTCAATTTCTGAGACCAACTTTTTTTTTATATGTGTATGAGTGTACTGTCTGCATGTAGGTTTGTGCGTCCATGTCGTGCAATGCCTCAGAGGTCAGAAGAGGGTCTCAGATTCCCCTGGAACTGGAGTTCTCCTGGAAATGGAGTTACAGATGGTTCTCAGCGCCATGTGGGTGCTGGGGATCGAACCCAGGTCCTCTGCAAAAGCAGTTGGTGCTCTTAACCGCTAGCCCCCGAGACCAACTTTTTTTGACTCCACATCTGAATGAGTTGTTCAGGCAGCATTTGTCTTTCTGAGCCTGACTTATTTCACTTAACAAAATGATGATCAGGATTAAAATCTAGGCATCCCGTCAGATGGGCAGATGTCTATCTGACAGATGCCTAGATTTTAATCCTGGTATACAATGGTCACCTATTGCAGGGTGACTTCAAGTTCTCATGTGTCCTCTCCCTGCTCTCCTGTCTAATTTCTGAAGATGATTTAACTTCTCCAAACTCCTTCACACATCTCAGAAGAAAAATGTGATTTCGCTGCCCATTTCTTTGATGCTTTATGTTGTAAAGTTGCAGCAGAGAGACCACTCACTTAACACGTGGGGTTTTAAAGGAGGGTTTAAGTTAATTACAATGCCGGGCCCACACTCAGCTTGGGAGGAGTGTGGCCACGAGGTCTGGGTTACAGGGCAATTATAAACAAAACAGCCAATCAGAGTTTAGCATCACAATTAAAGTTACCAATCAAGTACACCAACCAATCAGAGTTTAACAGCACAGTTAAAGTTACCAATCAAGGGGAAATGTGTGAAGCAAGCAAATCAATCGTTCCTAGAAAGACTAAGGAAAAATGGCTCAATGGTATCTGAGAATGCTATCCCTGAGTTTTTATAATCCTCTATCTCGTTCCATAGATGCCAAGCATTTTCCATGAATTACCTCCAGTCTTTACATGATAGGTGTTATTGTTACTGGGGTTCCTTCTTTGAGTTCTTAGTCTTATTAATAAGAGATGGCCTAGCGGTTAAGAGCGCCGACCGCTCTTACAGAGGACCCGGGTTCGATCCCCAGCACCCATATGGCGGCCGAGAGCCGTCTGGAACTCCAATTCCAGGAGAACTCCAGTTCCAGGGGAATCCGAGACCCTCTTCTGACCTCCGCGGCATTGCACGACACGGGTGCACAAACCTGCATGCAGACAGTACATTGATACACATACCGAAATAAATAAAATTTAAAAAAAAAAAATAATAATAATAAAAGAAGTTATAAATGGACTCACAAGGAAGCTCAAGGATAGCTTTATCTGACTTTGAGAGGAAAATAGTAGGGCAGACAAGCTGTACCAGGAGGAGATGGAGAAGAGAGACAGCGCCTTCAAGAAAGTGGGTGTCAGAGGTCAGCGAGCAATGGAAGGGGAGTGGGAGCTTCCAAGAAAGGACGAGAAAGCCGGAGTGCCAGGGGAGCACGCCTGGGCTGTTGACCATTCTCTGAAAGAAAAAGAGATAGGGAACAGGAAAAATTGTGGAAGCCTCTGCTGTTCCGCCTGAGGGAAACACTGCTCACACCTCACAAGGGATGGGCTCCTTCTGGGAAGGATGAGCACATTGTCTCCTTAAGGGGATAATTAGGCCTTCCTTCTCCTTCAAATGAAGCAGATTTCCTGGGGATGAGGGAGAGGGGGGAAGTTCCTGGCCAGATGATTGACAGGCTCATTGGGATTAACTCTTAAGAAAGAAGATAATCTTTGGAGCAGATCAGAATGTCCTGAGTGTATATAAGTGTACCTGTGTTGTGCAATGCCCATGGAGGTCAGAAGAAACTGTCAAATTTCTCCCTGGAACTGAAGTTACAGACAGTTATTAGCCACCATGTGGGTGCTGGGAATGGAACCAGGTCTTCTGCAAGAGCAGCTAATGTTCTTAACCTCTGAACCATCTCTCCAGGCCTAAACTATTAAGTGTTTTTTTTTTATCCATTAAACTTTACTTATTACGATTGTTTTTTTTTTAATTAGAGCAGGAAACTTTGTATACAGCGTAAAACAAAAACGAAAACAAAAACAAACAACAAAGAAAACCCACCACTGTAGTTCCTATCATTTGACAGTCAGGAATCTGAACTGACCTGTTCAAAGCAGAGGTCATTGTCATTGTGGGGCAAGATGGAATTGCAGTGCCAAAATGTGTTACTGGGTCTTCAGAAGCAAGACTGTAGTGCAGTTCTGCTAGCTATATGGGGGAGTTCTCCCTGAGACACCTCAGATACAGTACACATTTCACTTTGAATCGATTTTTAGTCATTTAGAAACCTTTTACTGTTGCCAATTTTTTAGCACCCTCAACATTCAGTTATGTGACCCCCCATATAGCTAAGAAGCTAGGCACCGAACAATGAAAAATGTGCCTCCTGTCTAGCTATGCAGCTAAATTCCCAGGCTATGCATGATACACTTTTACTACAGGTATGATAGGAGTAAGCAAATCCAGTACCTGGTAGACTAACTTATGCAGGGTTGGTGTTTGCTCCCTCTCGGCATGCCTTAACGTGCCAAAGCTGTTCTCAGAAGTCACTACCCCAGTATAATCATACCCCTGTGGATTTGGAGCAGTTAAGTGGGTTTGTTATCAGAGTCACATATGTGCCAAAGCAGCTGTCCACCATAAGCTACCAGGGGTGATTAAGACTCACTGATGGGCTGCCTGAGTCAGGTGGATACACTGGAGCCAAGAGAAATTCAGGTGAGGTGCTGGGGAAATTGCATTTTGAACGGCTCTACTGCATCATTGGGTGGCTTCCTTTTAAGTGCTGGGGTCACGGATTTCATTCTGACATCAGAAGCCTGACTCAATACCTGGGTATGAGCTTACGGGTGATATTAAGGAAGATGAATGCATGGGGCTGATGTCAGGGAATCTCTTTTTCCGGGATCTTCGTAATGACCAACTGCAGATGGGCGGAGGGGAAAGTCAGATCAAGAGCATTTCCATAAAAAGAAAGAAATCTTCTCTCCTCTTCCCTTTCAAGAAAATGAATAGCTGAGGGTCATGGGGCCAAATAGGGATTTTTATTTTAAATACCATCTTTTTATGTAGAGAAGGACGAGGTGAGAACAAAACTAGGACCCCTGAAGCCACCTCGTGGCTCTAATCTGAGCAGAAGTTGTCAGGCCTTTGCAGCCATCTCCATCCCAGGCTGCTGCTGCTCCCAGAATTTCACAGATGGCAACATCTGCAGTCACATCTGGCAGACGAAGGCAAGAGAGCTGATGAGACCAAAACTATTAGATCAGTGGTCCATGAACCTGGCTGTAACTTAGGACCAACTGGAGAGTCTTTAAAACTACAGACACCAAGGCTCCATCCTGTCAGATCCGGACCTCTGGGGAAAGGACTGGAGTGTTGGATTCGTTTATAAGCTCTTCAGGCGATTGTAAATACATCCAAGGCTGAGAACTACTGCAGCAATGGGGGCCGAGGCAGGAGCAACAAGTAAGGCTGGAAGGTAGAGGTTCTCATCCTTAGAGACGAGGAAAGAATCCAGGAAGAGGGCAGGGTGAGAAGCAGTATTTAGCATTCCATTTTTGGGAGGTTTTTCTGGTCAAACTCAAGCTGGGTCCTTGGTTTCCAGTCATTGAGCTACAATGTCTTTGAAGGATCTCTTCTCTCTTCAAACATCTGTCTACCAGTTACAGGCCCCATTGGCAGGGCCAAAGGCATCAGCTCTGCCCCTGATAGGATGTCTAGCTTCGTACATCCATCCGTCAGTAAAGCCACCTAATTTGGAGAACTTGGCAGGAGGTCTAACACATGGTCTCTAGGCACTTGAGGAGAAAACGAACTACCACTTTGACCTCTGTCTGCCTGTCTTCTATGCCAAAGTGACTCCCAGGAGTCTCCTTTAGCAGGGTGCTATCAGTTCAATGATTGTGTTAGGTAAGCCAATATATTGACTGCCCAGGAATCTGCACAGAGGAAATGGATACAAGAACAGGAGCCTTATACATCTCAGACAATGAGGAAAGTGTATGGCAACAATCGAACAAGTAATTAACTATAAATCCAAAGTTCCAGGATTATTTATAGCAATAGCCACCCACCTGGTCATGAAAAAAGGAAAAGAAATCTGAATGACAGGGTAAAG
Organism: Rhizomys pruinosus; assembly: GCA_009823505.1. Lineage (NCBI taxonomy): Eukaryota > Metazoa > Chordata > Mammalia > Rodentia > Spalacidae > Rhizomys > Rhizomys pruinosus. The sequence goes on from VZQC01005638.1 coordinate 1,661,428, forward strand.
TTTGCCTCATTGCATTTCATACAACCCGAGGATTCTAATGGGAGGAGGAGGCTCTTTGGTCCTGATACAAGATGTGCGTGTACTCTGACCACCTGTGTTTGTTCCTGAGGCAGAAAGATGCCGAAGCTCTCAGTATGCTGCATGCCAACATCGCTGCTCTGCCCCGCAGTGCAACCTCCTGCTGTTCTTACCAGGTTAAAGAAATATTTAGGCAATTACCTCACATTTCCAAAGAGCTTCTCCATAAATGATCTTATTTGCAGTTCTCATAAGCTCTGTGACATTTCTTTTTTTCATTTTGACACATAATAGTACATATTCATGGGACACAATGCAATGCTTCAATACATGTATGTTGTATAATGATCAAATCAGGTTACGTAGAGTATCTATCACCTCAAATATTTATCACTTTGTGGTGATACGTTCGAAAGCCTCTCTTTTAATACTTTGAAATATAGTTACACTATTGTTGACTAGAGTTCCACTACTGTGTAATGAGCATCAGAATGCATTCCTCCTATCCAGATGTAACTCTGCCTGTTCTCTGCCTGTTGACTAGTCTCCTCTGGCAAACAGGATTCAATTCTCTATTTCTATAAGACAGTTTTTTTCACTGTTCACATTTACAGATGAGGGAACTGATATGTTTAGAGGTCACGTACATAGTAAATGACACAATTATATTAGTTCCAAACTTTCCTACCCCTAAAAGCTATGCTTTGTTCAACCTGCTATGTTCCCTTTCAGTGAATACCTGGTTATTTTTTATACATCCATTCCATCAGCAATTCCAGCAGTTTCGCTTTGTTGATTCATTATAGTTCAGTACTCTTGTCACTCCTGAGTGACACCATTGCATATACATTTAGATTAAATCAGTAAATTTATCAGATTAAATTCCTGTTTTTAAGACTAACAGAATAAGAGATATAACAGACTAGAATCAGTAACATAAAGAATAACAAAGTTTCAGGGTAAAATATAAGAGAAATCCAGCAGCTAGAGCTAAAATAAATTTTAAGGCATCTTAAATGAAAGCCATAGATTTGGAGATATCAAATAAAATGCAGATGAATGGTAAGCAATAAAGGAATATATTTAGCAGTCAGTAAAAACAAATGCTTTTCATCTTTTCAAAAAGATTTAAAATTTTTAATAAGCCATTGAGTCTAATTTGGGCTGAGTGTGGGGCCCTCCACCAGAGCCTGGTAAGCCTACCAGGGCCACACCTTCAAAGGAAACTAACTCTGCCTCCTTGAGAACGTCTGCTGTTCATAGCTCCTCAGATCGGGATGGGGGCTTGTGGCTCTCTACCCACTCTCTACCCACTAGAACGATGACTGGCTTGATCTTGTGTGGGTAACCACAGCTGCTGTGAGCTCACGAGGACGTCAGTCCTGTCATGTCCAAAACAACACTACTTCATTCCCGTCCTCCTCAATCTCTGAGTCTTAATATCTTCCACCCCCTCTTCCTTAATTGTCCCTGAGCCTTGGGGAAGGTGTGTCATAGAGATGGTCCATTTATGGATGGGCGCTCCACGGTCACTTGTTCTCTGCACTTTCATGAACTGTGAGTTTCTGTATTAACTACCATCCACTGCACAGAAACTTCTCTAATGAGGTCTGAAAACTGCATTAATTCCAGATCAGGACTAGTCTACTCCCTGAGTCTGCCTCATCTTATTTTCATTTGACCTATTAAAAAGAGATGAATTTACATGTAAGATAAAAATTATATGCAAGTTAGAGAGCTACGTACCACCAACTTTGCTCTCTAAAATGCCTTAGCTCTTCTAGCCTCTGAAGAAGTGAATACAATTAGAAAGGATGCTTGTTCAACCACAGAATCTAGCAGAAGTATTTATTAAGCAACAATTTTATCAGTCAGGATGGGCTATGTTTTAATAGCAACTAAATCTAAACTGCACAGGTTTAAATTCTGAAAGATGTTTCTTGAACGCAGTCTGTGGTTCTTTGGGGATCAGCTGTAAGTATAGTCCAGGTCATAGTCACCATATGGAACGGCAACAGTTATAACAGAGACAGACTTCCAGAGGCCGTCACACTGGCAATTAAATTCTGTGACCTGGAACTCACATATGCCACTACCACAGCAAATATTTTGGCCAAGAGCCACATTGAACTTCACAGGGACCAACATGTGCAATCTTATTAGGAGCCCAGAATGAGAAAGAACCACAGCTATCAATGTCTGAATAGGAGTAGTTACTACCATAATTACTGTATTTATTCAGAAAGCTCTAAGGAGTATTACCCTCTATAAGGGCAAATACAGGGAAAGAAAAAATGAGTTTTTTAAATTCTTTTACTTTTTTATTTTTGAGAATTTCATACATGAATATTGTCTTTGCATTATGTCTATTCCTTCCAGTCCCCACCACCTCCTCTCATGTCCCCTACTCCCTCTCAATTTCTTGTCTTCTTCTTTGATTATTATTGTTACATGTACATATATAATTCATTAAGTCCATTTAGTGGTGCTCATCTGTACCTGTGTTTAGGGCTGCCCACTTGGAGTTAGATTAACCTCTCTGGGACCTCATCCCTGGAGAAAACGGATTCTCCCTCTCTCGGAATCCATTGGTTGTCTATAACTCTTCATCGGGAGGTAGAACTCCATGATATTTCCCACCATCTACCTTGGCTCATCAACTGGGTTTGTCATTATGCAGATCTTGTTAGACTATCATCCCGTTGAGATTTCACTGGAACAGCTTCCCTCTCAAGTCTTGAATGCATTAACTAGAAGCAGTTGTCTTGTTTCTCTGGCTCTTACATTCTCTTTGGCCCCTTCTCCTCTTCTTCTGAGAATTCCCTGAGCCTTAGGGTGTAGAGATTGCATTGTTGATGTGTCGCTTGGGGTTGGGCGCCTCACAGTCACTTATTCTCTGCATTTGACAAGTTATGGAACTTTATGATAGTCTCCATCTACTGCAAAAGGAGCTTTTTTGATGAGTTGTGAGAGATACACTTGTCTGTAAATATAGGGATACATATTTAGAATTACAGTAGTCTAGGGAAAGTGACAGAAGTAGGTTTTTCTCTAGAGTCTCTGTGGCATCTCCATCTATGTGTACTTGGCTATGTTTACAATCTCACACATGATTTCCTTCTCACTGAGTGAGCCTTAAGTCTAATCAGATCGCTGTTGATTACCTCCAAGATAGAACTGCCACTATTGCTCCAATAGAGATATTTGCTGGCTGGTCATTGTTGTTGTGGCTCATAGATTTTACATCTGGGTTGGATCATTAGTTGTTTTCTCTCCCTTGACAGCTTGCATAGTATTTTCTTATACTGTGAGAGTTAGACCTCAGGGTGGATGCTTCCAGGTCAGTTCCAGCTCAGTCGCTCCAAGTACTATGTCCAAAGTATGTCGTGTCTTCAGCAATAGGGTCTTACCTTCAAGTTCTGGAAGGCAATCAAAGCTGTGGCCTGTCTTGTTTTAGGAATCTCTTAGACTACCATGACCAGCAATTCAAAGGGAGGTTTCCCATGCCTGGCATGTGATTTTTGTTATATAGTCATCAGCTATACACATGCGCACACATCTATATGTGTATTTTTCAGCAGAGTTATTAAACACAGACTACCATACCAGATTTCAAACTATATTACAGAGCTATAAAAATAAAAACAACATGATATTGGCACAAAAACAGACATGTAGATCAATGGAACAAATTATAAGGCCCAAACACTGGCATGCAATGACAGCCATCTGATATTTAACAAGGATGCCAAGAACACACAATGGAGGAAAGACAGCATCTTTATCAAATGGTGCTGGGGAAACTGGATCTCCACCTGTAGAAGGATGAAATTAGAGCCACATGTATCAGCCTGCACAAAAGTCAGCTCCAAATGGATCAAAGCCCTCAATATGAAACCTAAAACACTGAAACTGTTAGAAGAAAACATAGGTAGTATATTACAAGATAGAGGTGCAGGAAAGAACTTTCTATTTTTTTTTTTTTTTTGGTCTTTTTGAGACAAAGTCTCCCTATAGTCCCAGCTGGCCTGGAACTCTCTCTGTAGACCAGGCTGGCTTTGAACTCACAGAGATTCACCTGCCTCTGCCTCCCCAGTGCTAGAATTAAAGGCATGCACCACCATGCAGGGCCAGAAAGAACTTTCTCAATCAACATCAGTCACTCAGGAATTAAGGTCAACAATTGACAAATGAGACCTCATTAAACTGCAAATCTTCTGTACAGCAAGGGAAACAACCAAGTGTGTGAAGAGAAAGCCCACAGACTGGGAAAGAATCTTTGCCAGCTATACTTCTGATAGATGATTAATTTGCAGAATGTACAAAGAATTAAGAAAACATATGACTCAATTAAAAATGGGCTACAGATCTGAACAGAGAGTTCTCAAAAGAAGAAATAAAGGCATTAAAGTGTCTGACATCCTTAGCAATCAGAGAAATGAAAATTAAAACTATGTTAAGAGTTCATTTTACGTCAGGTGTGGTGGCACATGCCTTTTCCAGCACTGGTGGTCAGAGGGTAGAGGCAGGCAGATCTCTGTAGTTCAAGGTCAGCCTGGTCTACATAGTGAGCTCCAGGCCAGCCGGGACCAAAGGGGAACCCTCTCTAAAAAAGACAAAAAAAAAGTTCACCTTACCCCAGTCAGAATGGCTAAGATCAAGAAAACAATAGCCACCAAATGCTGGCAAGAATGTGTCAAAAAGGGAACACTCATTTGCTGCTGGTGGGATTGGGAACTGGTACAGCTATCTCTGTGGAGATAGTGTGGAGAACTCTTTTTTTTTAATTAATTATTTTTTTAAGGGATTCACAGTTTAAGAGCACAGTTGTTTTCAGATCACATTAACATTGCTCAGTTTGCCATACAATTGGGTAATTGGTGCTAGCATCCACAGATGAGGGATACCATTCATCATTTGTTTTTCTGGGACTGTTATTTCACTTAGCATGATATCGTCTAGCTTCATCCATTTACCTGCAAAGTTCATGATGTCATCTTTCTTTACTGCTGCATAGAACTCCATTGTGTAGATGTACCACATTTTCTCTATCCACTCGTCAGTTAAGGGGCATTTAGATTGGTTCCAGCTCTTTGCTATTGTGAAGAAAGCGGCAATAAACATGGCTGTGCATGTATCTCTGCGATAGGATGAGTCTTATGGGTATATACCCAGGAGTGGTATGACTGGGTAAGGTAGCAAGCTCATTTTGAGTTTTCCAAGGGGGAGACCTCTTTAAAAACTGAAAACAGGTGTGTGTATCAGATGACCCAGCTCTACCACTCCTTGGCATATACACAAAGGACTCAATATCCTAATACGGACATACTTGCTCATCCGTGTTTATTGATGCTTTTTTATTATTTATTATTTTTATGTGTATTGAGTGTACTGCCTGCATGTAGGTTTGTGCAGCCATGTCATGCAATGCTGCAGAGGTCATAAGAGGGCGTCGGATTCCCCTGGAACTGGAGTTAAAGACAGTTCTCAGCCGCCATGTGGGTGCTGGGGATCGAACACGGGTCCTCTGCAAGAGCAGTCGGTGCTCTTAACCTCTGAGCCATCTCTCCAGCCCCCTGTTGCTGCTTTTTTCACATCTAGGAACAACCTAAATCCCCCTCAACAAATGAATGGATAATGAAAATGTGGTACATTTATACAATGGAGCTCTAGTCAGCAGTAAAGGAAAATAAAATCCTGAAATTTGCAGGTAACTGGATGGAACTAGAAGAAACTATTATAGTAAGTGAGGTAACCCTGACTTAGAAAAAACAAGTGACACATCCTCTCTCATTTGTGGACCTTAGCTCCAAATCCTTAGATGTGAGTACACATCGTGATATCACTGCAGGAACCAAGAAAATAGAAAGTAACCAAGGTGGGAGAGAGGAAGAAGGAGCTCAAGAGAGGGGGATAGTAGGAAACAGGAGTTATCAAGGGGAAAAGGGGGACATGGGAGAAACTTTCAACTGGAGAGGGAGTGTGAGAGTTATGCAGGGGCAGAGGAAGAATAGATAAATAAAGCTTAAACAGTGTTAAAAACCAATGAAGAAATAAGTTCTTTATTAAACAGCTGCATGTTGCCTATAAGACCACATTATCTGTGTCGATAGAGTAAGCAGCCTGTTCTATCCTGGTTATGGGCTCCCTCCCCAGCCTTATCTTCCTCCCCCTCCTCACATATATCTTTTGCACTCTGTTCTCAACCTAGTGCTTTTTGCTGCATAATCTAATAACACATAGCTCACTCTTTGGGAATTTGCAATGGGAGGTAGCACTTGGTGGCATACATGAAGATGAAATTTCTCAGAACTGAATGAAGTGGGAACAGATGAGATAGAAGAGACCAATATGTGCAGGAGATGGAGACAAAGAGACTGAGGGGAAGATCACTGAGGTGCAAGGCACCGGCTGAGCAAAGCTTAGGGAGGAGAGACTTTCATCAAAAGTGGTTCACCATGGAGCTGTCAAGTGAGAGAAAGTGATATGGTTCATAGAGTATCACAGCCAGAAAGACACAATCATCTTTTCCAAAGCAGTTATGATGGACAGGGGAAGGGTGAGGGGAGTTGTTCGCAGGAGGTAAAGATGCAACAGGAAGAGCTGGGTATAAAAGAAGACTTGAGATCACGAAGTAGCTGATTCCCTGAGACCAGGCTAAGATGTATGTCTCAGTGTCTCTCTGTGTGTCTATATATTCACAATAGGAAGATCTTGACTGTGCTTCTATCCTGAAGAGCAGAGGAAGACAGGGAAAGGTAGGTTAAAGAGCACAGGCAAGGCCTGGCTACACAGAAAGAAGTCTGCATCTTGCACAGGACAAAAAAATATTTTCTCCACTAATAAGGGAAGATACACTAATAAAGTAGAGATACAGAGAAGGTTATGTGACAAAGGACTGAATCTTGATAGAATTTCTGACATCTTCCACTTTCTCTAGGAAATGGAAGTTGAACTTACTAGACTTTTATGAGTCCTTTGCAACCCAGGCACAGAAGACCACGAGAAATGGAAGAAAGGTGCTTAAGAATATGGGATGCTAGGTGTGTGTAGGCCTATAATCCCAGCATTCAGGAGGATGAGCAGGACGATGGCTAACCTGAGTTGCACAGTGAGTTCAAGGTCAGCCTGGACTACTTAGAGAGCCCCCCCCCAAAAAAAAGTCAGGGTGGTTCTGGAGCACTAAACAGAAACAAAAGCAGGAAAGACTGGAAAAGTCTCTACAGGTGGTCTAAGACATGGATGACAGGCTGGAAGGGTCTTCATCTGGCAAGAGTCCAAAGAATGCACCCCCACCAAATGATCCCAAGAGAGCTTTTCCTACAGAGAGCTTCCCTGTGCCTGTTTTCTCCCATGTCATTAACTGATGACTCGTTCAGCTGTCTCATAATAAGGGGCTCTAGTTGTGAGGGTGTGACAGCCTTTTTCCGCACATCAGCTATGTAGTGTGGCTTTGCTTTCTTACCTGCTCTCTCTCTCTCCTGGGACTTAGATTCCTGCTTTCTTACCTGCTCTCTCTCTCTCCTGGGACTTAGATTCCTGCTTTCTTACCTGCTCTCTCTCTCTCCTGGGACTTAGTTTCCTTCATTCTGCTATCAGAAGAGTGGATCCAATGCCCAGCTACTGACCAGACATCCTGTCAGAATCTCTGCTCTTCAGGTTGCTTGGGCAGAGAATCGAACTTTGAACTAGGGTTGAAAAAGCAGAGTTGAATGTCTATGTTATACAGCATCACTTGTGTACTTCAGGTAGGCTTGCTTCTGCTCCCAACCTAACACTCTTTTAGAAGGCGATTTGGCCCAAGTAATTCAGATGAACTCCAAAGAGTTCATCCAAATGGGCTATTCCCAGTCACCACCTACCCCGTATCAAGAAAGGAAAAGATATATGCTTGATGAAGGTCACAGAAGCACGAACAACAGTCCAGAAAAAAAAATGGAAGGAAGGTGACATAATGGATAGCAGTGCATTGGCTGGAAATGACTTCCTTATATAAATGGTGGCTGTAAACACAATGTGCAGGACATAGAAAATGCCTGCACTCTAGAGCAGAGTGAGTGGAAAGACATGTCCCACCAATCCTGGTGGCCCAAGGGTGATCTTTGCAATCCACACAGCAGAAGGAGGAAACTAATTCCTACAACCTGTCCTCTGACTGCCACTATAGTCCTCCTTCCCCACCAGCAGAAATAAATAAGTAAATAAATAAATAAATGAAAAGGACAATGCCTATCTTCTGAGTGGATAGAACAGACTGATCGTAAAAATGATGATGACTACGGTAATACAGAAAATAAATGTGACGATGAACAAAGATACGAAAGGTGCAAAAACAAAGGAAAGCATTGTTTCTATGCTGTTGGTGAACTTTTAAAATCTTACTTTCAATTTGGTTATAATGTTGTACATCAAAAAATGAAAAACGAAGCCAGGCCTGGTGCCGCACACCTTTAGTCCCAGCACTTGGGAGGCAGAGGCAGGTGGATCTCTGTGAGATGAAGCCCAACTTGGTCTATCTAGTGAGTCCAAGGCCATTTGGGGTTACAGGGAAACTCTGTCTCAAAACAAAAATGAAAAATGAAGAGTACCCAATAGACAGGCCTTTTGACAACTAAGTGAAACCAGGTGAGAACCCTGCAAATCACCCCCAGCTGTCCTGTTGGCCAAACTGAGAGAGTGTGGTCATGTTCAAGTTTGGGAGGAAGTTCCTTTCTCGAGTCTCAAACTATAACAGCAACCAATTTCTACTGTTCATAGTCCTCCAAGTGGGTTGACTTTAATTTTCCTTTTAATAAAAGTATTTGAAATTCCATTCCAAATGCCAACATGTCTCTCAACTTCTTTTTTTTTTTCTTTCCTTTTTTTTTTTTTTT
>VZQC01005638.1:1671150-1709923 GCA_009823505.1 Rhizomys pruinosus
TATTTATTTCTGTATGTGTATGAATGTATTGTCTGCAAGCAAGTCTGTGCACCCGTGTCGTGCAATGCCGCGGAGGTCAGAAGAGGGTGTCGGATTCCCCTGGAACTGGAGTTCTCCTGGAATTGGAGTTTCAGACGGTTCTCAGCCGCCATGTGGGTGCTGGGGATCGAACCCGGGTCCTCTGTAAGAGCGGTCGGCGCTCTTAACCGCTAGGCCATCTCTCCAGCCCCCAATAATCCATATTTTATGAAGTGAATTAGATTAGCAGCAAATTAAAGTATACCAATGTACCTGCCATCATGTTATAGGGACAAACAATAAATAAGAAAAAATATGCAGGTTTTCGGGTGGTGATAATTGCTGTGGAGAAAAATCAAAGCAAGAAAGAGGGCCAGGTAGTACAGTAACAGGCACGGCACAGTTATCTTTAAATATGGTGGTCAAAGAAGGCTTTGGGGGCAAAGTGGCGTGAGGAAGAATGGAAAAAGGTGATGAGCAAGCCAGGATAGTATGAAGAACATCCCAGTAGAAGAAAGAGAGACTACAAAGGCCCTAAGGTAGGAGTGCATCTGCTGCATCAAGCAACCAAGCAGGTTGGTGACCAGAGCACAAAGAGCAAGTGGATGGGCAGGGGCTGAAGGTCCAGGTCTAATGTGAGCCAGTAACGAAGGCCTTGACATATTGGGGCTTGTACTTGGGATGAGATGAGAATACACTGCAGGGGGCAGAGCAGAGGATTGAGGTAAAACGGTTTCCCAAAAAGCCCTCTGGCTGTTGGGTTGGCAGGAGGTGGTAGGAAGGAGGACTGGGGTAGAAAGAACAGTGGGGAAGCCCTTCTGGTAATTCTAGTAGAGAAGACTTGGGCCAGGGCAGAGCAGCGAAGATAGGGATGCCGAAGGTGGGCCAGCCAGCTTTCCTGTGGGGCTGACATGAAGTGTGAGAGGAAGAGGAGCATCGAAGGTGATGGAGAGTAAGCAGAATGGAACGGACTGCAGGCGAGATGAAGGCAAGGCAGAGGAAAGCAGAGCAGGCTTCAGTATGGACCGTGTTAAGATGCCTGTTGGATATCCCAGTGAAGAGGATGACTAGGTAACCATGTAGAATTCTGTGGGAAGTGTGGGCTGTAAACCCCCACCCCCACCCCCGCTCTTCCCAAAGTGCTATAATATCAGACAGAGCCCAGGGAGAAGGGAGCCAGGAAAGGAGAAAAGTGAAGAGGCTGAGCTATGCCCTAGGTGACTCAGGTGACAGGGGGATCTGGCGAGGCAGAGCAAGAGCCATCACCGAGGTCAGAGAAAGAACAGGGAAACTAAGGGGTCTTCAGGGCAGGGAATAGCAAGTCTGCGGAGTGCGGGCAGACGCATCAGGCTCAGACCTCTGAGGAAAGGACAGAGCGCTGGCCCACCAACCAGCAGCTCGCTCTTCCTCAGAAAAGCTCTATGGAGAATTCAACCTAGGAAAGGAGTGATATGGAGAACACAGGCAACTCCACGAGAGACCGCTGTGTGGAGATCAGAGAAGCACCAAAAGCTGGCAGAAAACTTCAGTGAGATGTACTTTCTTTTTTTGGTCTTTTCGAGACAGGGTCTCCCTGGAGCCCCAGCTGACTGACCTGGAATTCACTATGTAGACCAGGCTGGCCTTGAACTCAGAAAGATCCACCTGCCTCTGCCTCCCAAGTGCTAGGATTAAAGGCGTGCGCCACCACGCCCGGCTGAGATGTATTTTCTAAGACCAGAAAAAGGAATGTAGTCCTGGGACTAAGGCAGCAGAGAGGGAAGTTGGTGGCGTGGCAGAGGGAGGAGAGGAGGAAACGGCCGGCCGGCAGCATCTTGAAGGAGGTGAGAGGGTGTGTTCTGAATGTGGCAGATCTGGCATTAAAGGGTGACAGCCATAGCAAACCTCTGTTGAGCAGTCCTGAGTACTAGAGGCGTTTGTGTACTGATCTCAGAATCCATTTGACAGAAAAGCAGGAGTCCAGTAGTCAGTCAAGACATTAAGGTTTTAGGTGTTCACAGCCGGAAAAGTATTGTAAACCTCTTATTCAAATGCTGTCCTGTCTTAAGCTACTCCATTCAACATCCTCATTTTACAGAGAGGAAAGCGCCTGCTCAAGTCACAGAATGGACAGAGCTTGGTGTTGGGTCCTCCCATCACAGTGCTTCTCTTGTTTACTGAGCCCTTCCTTCTTCACACTGGTGTTAGCTTTGCTGAGGGGACCACTCCCGCTCAAGAGCCCACGTGTTATGGGCCTGGTCTTCTGTATTAGTCACTTTGGCTGTAATAAACCACCATAACAAAGGGAGCTTATAAAAGGAAGAGTCCATCATGGCAGGGAGGCATGGTGGCAGGAGCTGGAGCAGAAAGCCGAGGTTCACATCTTCAAGTGGCCACAGGAAGCAGAGAGAGCTACTAGAGACTGGCAAGGCTTTGTGAACTCCCTAAGCCCACCCCCAGTGACATTTCCTCCAGCATGGCCACACCTTCTAAGGCCTCCCAAAACAGTGCCACCGAATGGGGACAAAATGTCTGAACACTTGGAGCCTATGGGGGACATTCTCATTCAAACCACCACATCCTCCTACTCTGTTTTTTCAGTCAACATTATTAAGGTCTAACTTAACTAGAATAAAATTTACTTCTTCAAAAATGTAGGTCTATAAAATTTGACTGATGTATACAGGTATGCATTGGCTAACACAATTAAGAAACACTTCGCCTCCACACCCCAGGTGGCCTTTCTTGCATCCTTTCCAGTCAGTCTCATCCCCCACCCCAGCCTTAGGCCACCATTTGTCCCTATCATTTTGCTTTCAGAATGCCATGTATAGGAATCATTTAAAAAGCAGCTTCTTGACTCATTTATTTTTAAAAAGAGTTTCTATTACATTTATGTACATTGCTTATGTATATGTATATGTGCCATGTATGTGTGCACACATGTGCTATGACATGCATGTGGCCATCAGAGACAACTTGCAAGAGTCAGTTTTCTCCTTCCACCATATGGGTCCTGGGCTTAATAGCAAGTACCTTTACCCACTGAGCCATCTTCCCAGCCCTTGACTCTAATTTCTTCACTATAACATAATGCATTTCAAATCTGTCCATGCTATTGTGTGCATCAGTAGTCTGCTTCTTTTTATGCTTTATATGGATGTGCTACAACTTGCTTAGTTACTCAACCATTGATGTATTTAATTGATTTCAGTTTTTGATGAATATGACTAAAAACAGTATAAACGCTTGCATACAGATTTGTGTGAAACATGTTTTGTGTGATCTGAGGTGAATTCCAATGAATAAGAATAGTGGCTCATATTGTCTAAGTCCAGTTCCCTAAGATCTGGAACATGTGTGGGAAAAGAAAATCAAAATAACCCTGGCCCCAAATTATACTATTATACAAAATAGATGTCTTGGGACTGGGGAGACGGTTCAGGTAGTAAAGTGCTTGCTACGTAAGCATAAGAGCCTAAGTTTGATTTACAGAATCTATGTCAAAATAATAATAGTAAAGAAATCAGCAAACAGGTAAGCCAGGTGTGGTGGCCTAAGTTTATAATCCTAGGGCTGCAGAGGTCCAGGGGCCTACTAGCCAACACCTAGCCTATGTGGGGACTGCTTGGTCAGTGAGAGACTGACTGGCACCTGAAGAACAACACCAGAGGTTGTCGTCTTCTGACTTACACAAACACACACACACACACACACACAGACCTGCACACATAGACATAGACACACAAATGTACTTGCACACACACATACTGCGCACCTGCACATATACATACCTGTACACACACAGAAGCACATACACATGCATACTTGAATAGACACACATAAGTGTATATCTGTACACACATACCTACCTGTACACACATATATGTGCACAGGCATTCACAGTTGTGCCTTCACACAGACATGAAGGCACACACAAAATAGAGTACAAACGTAAATGTAAACCTAAAAATTTTAAGAAAAACATAGCAGAACACACTTGTGACCGAGTTTTTAAAAGACTTCTTTGATTTGACATCTAAAACATGATACATAAAAGAAAAATGAGATAAACAGGACTTCATAAAAAATAAAAACCATTCTTCAAATGATACTGATAAGAGAATGAAAAGGCTTGAAGCAGACTTCGAGAAAATATTTGTGAATCTCTTATCTGATAAGAGCCTGCATCTAGCATGCATAAAGACTTCTTAAAAACCATAGACCATTTAATAAAAATCGCACAAAGATATGAAGAGACACATCACCAAAATGATGCATGTAGCACAAACAAGCTCACCAAGGGCCGCTGCACTTCAGCAGTCTTTGAGAAATGCAAACAAAATCAATGAGATAACCCACACATTAGTAAGTAGCCACAGCTTTTAAAAACCTATCAAATGCTGACGAAACTGTGGGATGGCTGGGACTCGGCCCTGCTGCTCAGGAGGCGGATGGCACAAAACACATTCCAGAAGCACTTGGGATTTTCTTATAAAGCTACATGTCCAGGAGCTAGAGGTAGAAAGATATAAAAGAATGGGGTGTGGTGACAACTATACAAACTGCATGTATTTGTTAATACTTACAGAACCAGGACAGGTAAATGCACTTGCTACACAAGCCTGGAGACCTGAGTTTAATCCCTGGAACCCAAGGAGAAGTCAAAGGAGAGAAGCAGTTCCACAAAGGTGTCCTTTAACCTCCACACACATGCTGTGACTAGTATGTGCACACACACAGGTCACACACACAGGTCACACACATGCTGTGACTAGTATGCACACACACAGGTCACACACAGGTCACACACACACAGGTCTCACACACACACACACACACAGGTCACTCACACACACACAGGTCACACACACAAATAATAATAATGATAATTTGATAATTTTTTAAGTTTGCAGGACTCAAAAGGGAGACTTTTTCCTATTCTAGTTTTACTTTTACCCTAAAACTGAAGAATATGGAAAGTGAATCGAAGGCAGCAATATCACTGTATAACTTTAGGCAAGTTAATCTCTGTGCCTTAGTATTTTTAACCTATTTGTTAATGACAAAATACTATCTTTTTCTATTGTAAAAATTAAATGTTTTGGGCTGGTGAGATGGCTTAGTGGATAAAGGAGCTTGCCACCAAGTCTGCGGGCCTGGATTCATTCCGGACCCTACATGGTGAAAGGAGAGATTGAGTCCCATAAATTGTTCTCTGGTCTCCATACATGGCCCTGACATGTGTACACACACACACACACACACACACACAAATAAAATGTAAGAAGTTTAAAGAAATATGCTAGTGTGCATGCAGTATATGAGTTAAGGACCTGAGCAAAGGCTGTGTGATTTTTTTTTTCTTTTATTTTACTGCTCACATGTCACTCTTTGGAGGTGTTTGGTTATGCTACAGAACGAAGAAGGGCAATTAAGGGAAGGTGAGACATAGTGACTCAGAGACTGGGGGAAATCAGTGATGAGAATGAAATGGAGGAACCCAGGGCACATGACTACCACCGTGCTCCCATTGGGCACCCATAACTCCCTTTCACATGTCAACAGCTAACCAGGAAATTTCTGGAAGCCAGAAGTGTCTTTCTGGGTTAAGCAGAGCTCTTCTTCCACAGATGAAAAAATATCTAATCCTCTTTCTTTTTTAATTTTTAACTTTTGAGAATTTCATACATGAGTATTGTCTTTGCATTATTTCCATCCCTCTGGCCCCTCCCTCCAGGCCCTCCCATGTCCTCTAAATCCAATCCTTTCCTTTAACGTAATACTACCCCTAAAAGAGCCACCAAACAAGACAGGGTTATTTCCTAGAAACACATTATCCAATGTCATTAAGGTGACACCTCCTGATATTTAATGGCCATTCCCAGCCTCAACCCGGGACTAGAAATGGGATTTTTTCCAGAGTTCAAGATCATCACTACAGAGTCAGGAATTTTTGCTATCATCATCATTATTATTATTAAGAAAGAGAAATGTGATAAAATGTAAGTATTGCATGCAGGGATTAGTGCCCTGCTGGGTGATTTTTTTTTTTTCACGAGAGTGGAGATTTTAAAAGCCTTCCTAAGAATTAAAATGCTCCACATGACAATTTGTTCTTGCTTCCAGCTTTTCTTTCCAGGAGGCTAATCAGAGCAACTTCTTTCTGCATTTGTTTCAATTCAGTTGTTACCCTTAATTTGCAGAGACTTAACCTAGCCGTATTATCAGGCCCGATGAGACTGCCGCCACCTTTGCCAGGTGGAGGGATGGATAGAGCCTGGCTTTTTATAACTGCTGGTAAAAACCAAGTCAACAGCTGGCCAGCTGTGAGGACCAAGTGTGAGAATATCAGGCAGGGATGTAGGAATGCTCTCAGCAGTTAGAAGCCCCAGAGGGCAGGTTATTGTAGCAGAAGACCAGCTGTGGCCTTGGAAGTTTGAGAGACTGCCACGCCCCAGGAAGATGGGGCAGCAAGAACCATTGTAATTCTGGCAAAAGGCATTTCCCATCTATGGATTTCAACACCATGGCCACTACCCCATCCCTCAGACAGATGAAGGTTTTATTTTATTTCCACCCATCCATCCCATTTCATTTTTTATTTTATTAATTACTTTATGTGATGAATATATTGCCTGCATGTAGGTAGGTGCACCTGTTTCGTGCATTGCCCTTAGAGGTCAGAAGAAGGTGTTGGATGCCCTGGAACTGGAGTTATGGATAGTTGTTAGCTGTCTTGTGGGTGCCAGGAATCAAACCTGCGTCCTCTGCAAAAGCAGTCGGTGCTCTTAACCAATGTTAAGAGTGCTCCAGTCCCAATCCATCCCATTCCTAGCAGACAAAGACTTTAAAAAATCATAACCACAATAGCGTAAATATAATAAATAAAATCAGCAATAATTGAGATATCATCTAGTTCCCAGTCCATGTTCAATTTTCTCTGGCTATCTTAAAATTGTTTTGTAGATATGGATTGTTCAAATCATAAACCTTAGCCACAAGTAATATGTCCACACTGTACTTGGTTAATTTGCTGCTTAAGTTTCTTTCCATCCGTGGGAGTCACAGGAATTTTTATGTCATCCTTTATCTTTTTAATTTTGTGCATTGATGTATGTATTTATGAACTTATTGACTAGATAATGCTTGCTGCAAGCAGTACAAAAATGTTCAGAGTAAGATGTCCCTCGGTCTCTCTCCAGAAGCCATGCTATCAGATTTATTGATATCCTTTTGAAAGCATCTCTGCTTTGATACACATGCCAGCCCACGAGGCTGCTGCAGCACAGTAGGCCAGAGTGATGACTTGGGTTCAAATCCCTATTCTTCCAAATCCATTTGGGGCACTGTGTGTGTGTGTGTGTGTGTGTGTGTGTGTGTGTGTTCTCTTTTTCCTCTTTTGCTTCTGCCTTAGTTCTTTTTCTTTTTCTTTTTTTTGAGGGGGGGAGGGATGGTTTGAGACAGGGTTTCCCTTTAGTCCCAGCTGGCCTGGAGCTCACTAAGTAGACCAGGCTGGCCTTGAACTCACAGAGATCCACCTGCCTCTGCCTCCCAAGTGATAGGATTAAAGGTGTGTGCCACCTGGCCCAGCTGCCTTATTTCTTTAAGACAGGGTTTTCTCACTGAACCTAGAGGCCTCCATTTCGGCTAACCTGGTTGGCCTCTGAGTTCTTGGGATCTGCCTGACCCCGCTCCTCAATGCTGGGGTTACAAGTGGGTGCAACTATGCCCTGCTTTTACATGGGTGCTGGGGATTCCAACTCAGGTCCTCGTGCTTGCAGAGCAAGTGCTCTTATCCACTGAGCTATCTCCCCAGACCCCTCATGGTGTTGAGAGACTTTAATCACGTAAGGAAAGTGCTTTTTATTGCAAATACACCCATTTGACTTCTCTTCAAATGGCAGAAGGATCCACATTTCTATGTATTTTTTTTCATCTGACATCACATGTCAGTGATAATTCCACATCTGTTTTACAGATTTGCTTCATTCTCTGTAATCATTGCCTAGGATTCCATGGTATGGGACAGTATGCACTATTGCTAGACATGCAAGTTATTTCTAAACTTTTGCTATTACCAAAAATGCTGCAATGAATATATTTATAATGCTTTATTGGATCCATAAACAAAACATCCAGAGGATAAACTCCTGGAAGTTAAGTCAAGAGCTTAAGGGTGCACATATTACGATGATTCATAGATATTGCCCGCTGCCTCAAGGATATTTTACCAATTTTTACTTCCAAAAAAAGTGTGTAAAGGTTTTCTCTCTCTACACCCTGACTAACATGGGATGTTGCCAAATGCATTGTTCTATGTAGAAAGTGGCTTTTCAGTGGTTCCACGTACATTTTCCTTATAAAGAAGATAAAGGAGGGCTGGAGAGAGAGATGCTCAGTAGTTAAGAAGACTTGCTGCTCTTGCAGGGGCCTGAGTTCAATTCCTAGCACCCTCATCAGATGGCTCACAATCACCTGTAACTCTAGTTCCAGGGGATCTGGTGATCTCTTCTGGCTTCCATGGGTATTGTACACATGTGGTGCACATACATACATACATATATACATGCAAATGCTCATATACATGATATAAAAATAAGGCTGGACGTGGTGGCACACGCCTTTAATCCCAGCACTCAGGAGACAGAGGCAGGCAGACCTCTGTGAGTTCAAGGCCAGCCTAATCTACATAGTGAGCTCCAAGCCAGCTAAAGGTAGACCCTATCTTGAAAAGACCAAAAATAAATAAATAAATAAATAAATAAATAAATAAATAAATAAATAAAAATTTAAGACATGCTTTTGCATAAAATATAATATCTTATTATATCTATATCTATATATACTATGCGGGCTGGAGAGATGGCCTCGTGGTTAAGAGCCCAACTGCTTTGCAGAGGACCCGGGTTTTCAATCCCCAGCACCCACATGTCGGCTGAGAACCGTCTGTAGCTCCAATTCTAGGGAGACTCCAGTCCAGGGGATTCTACGCCCTCTTCTGACCTCTGAGGTCATTGCATTGACACAGGTGCCCAAAAAACCTATATGCAGACCGTACACTCATACACATAACATATAATAAATAAATAAATAAACTAAAAATTAACAAACTATATGCAAATAATAATATGTGCAAATAACACGTATGTGGTTTACAACAACACAAACACTCACCACCCCCCCCAGATAAAAAGTAAAATTCCCGGGCTGAAGAGATGGCTCAGTGGTTAAGAGCGCCGACTGCTCTTGCAGAGGAACCTGGGTTGCTCCCCAGCACCCCACAGGTGGCTAAGAACACGTCTTTAACTTCAGTTCTATGGGATCCAACGCCCTCTTTGGCCTCTGTGGTATTGCGTGACACGGGTGCACTAACCTACATGCAGACAGTACACTCATACACATAAAAATAAAAAAAAAAAAACAGTGAACTGAACTTCAGTAGTTAAATGATCTGATTATTACTGGGGAGGAATGAGGAAAACCTGTTTCTTAAATGGGGGTGGCACATGTTTAAGGGGAGACATCAACAGTGACCATCTTTGGAAAAAGCAATCCATTATTTGTTTACTTGCTGGTTGTCTGTATATTCTCATTAGTTTTTTTGTGGAAGGCAACTGGGCAGTTCTCTATCTTGTTACAGCTCCACTTCCATCAGCTAAGACAGTAGCTGGTGCCTAGTAGGCACTCAATAAATAAATTAAGCAGTGATCAAATGCCTGAGAAACTGAAATGGATGAAAGTACACTTTCCCATATTGGTCCTCCAGATTTGCTGAAAGCAAGATGCTGATTCTATGGCGATAAGTCCCTCATCTATGAAGTTTTTCATTTCCTCTGCAGACAAGAAAATCTTGCCCTGAACACACAATCTAGAAATAGATTTGGCATGTTCAGTAAATGAAAAATATTTCTTGTAGCACCATAAATTATTTTCCCACAGCTTTGTGCTACATCAAAATATTGAAGTTGACTGAAAATACTCCATTCTCTAAAGTTGGTGTGGGCTTAGAAACCATCTTTGTATTGTAACAAAGGCAATGTAATCTTCCCAATGTTTTAATTCCCCCAGATAGCCTCAAACTTAAACTGTTATTATAAAGTTAGATAGATTGTAAAATGTCATTATTGAGAAATGTCATTAAAATTTGATTATCAGAATGTACACTTCTAAGTTATAAAGCCAGCACTTGATTCAGGGCAGAAGCTGTTCCCTGTACATTACCCGTTGCCATATTTTACTGATAAATCCCATGAAATGATCTTATCTTTAAATCTTTCTGTAAACTTGTATAAATTGGTGAGAATGTATTCATCAAAAGGATTTTTAGTGATTTTTGCAACCACAAAAAGGAAGAGGGATTTAAATTTTAAGTTACACTCCAGACTACTGATAATGAGACTCCTCTAATCCTTGGTTTATTTTCAGTTTTCCCAGATTTGCTCAAAGCGATCCCGGTGAGCATCCACGTCAATATCATTCTTTTTGCCATAATTCTTGTTGTTTTAACCATGGTGGGGACAGCCTTCTTCATGTACAATGCTTTCGGCAAACCCTTTGAAACGCTGCACGGCCCACTAGGGTTGTATTTGTTGAGCTTCATTTCAGGTAAGTATAAAATTCTACCTCCAAAGACATGTGCTTTTCAGTGCATCCAAAGATGCTCTCCCTAAGTATAGTTATAATATCTATCTATCAATACTCCCTATACCATTATACCTGACAGCCAAAAGTAGAGAACTATTAGAATAATTTAATAATATAGAATTTATTACATACATTAGTCTATATGAATGACTATGATTTTCACATTATAGTTTTGAAGATCCAATCAAAGGGATAAATGGTTATAATGTTAACTGAGCCGGACATGGTAGACATTTAATCTCAGCACTTAAGAGGCAGAGGCAGTTGAATCTCTATGAGATGGAGGCCAGTCTGATCTACACAGTAAATTCTGGGAAGGCTGGGGCTAGGGAGACCCTTTCAAAACAAAAAAATTCCAGTCATAATTGGGACCCTCAGATCAGGAACCAGGAAAAGAATTTGCTATGTAGACCAGGCTGGCCTCTCCATCTCACAGAAAAATAAGCAAATTTCATCATAAAAAAAAAAAATAAAGGATCACAGAAACAGAGAACACAGAAACAGTGCTTAAGACTACTGGTTGCTGGTTTAGAAGACATGGGTTCTGTTCTCAACATGCATGTGGCAGCTAACAACTGTAACTCCAGTCCAGGAGATCTGATGCTCTGTTCTGGCCTCTATGGACATTGCACGACACGTGCACATACATAGGGAAAACATACACATAAAATAAAAATAAATCACTTTTTAATTTAAAGAATAGGGGGACAGTGTTTCACCCATAGGTGAGTGATCATATTCAGGACTGTAGATACTCTGTGTAGCCTAAGGTTAGTTGTATGGATAAGAATAAACTCTCAGCTCAGAAATGAGTGCACTGATAAACATATATCACTTTACAATCAGAGCTGCTAGAAAAGAATGCAAAACCAGTTAGTGCTACCAGGTTACTTATAATATGTTATTTTTGCAAAGAGGAAGAGAAGGCTGAGAAAATTATACATATATATAATATTTATATAAATATAAAATTATATATATATATAATTCATGTGTGGCTCTTTCTATAAGAGGCTCTGATTTTACCCTCTTCCAAACTTCAAATCAATTCAACACTTTTTCATACTCTTCAGTAACAAACAGTTTTATTGATGATTTCATAGAGAGATTACAGCTCACAGCAGCCAACAATCTAATGAAAGTCCCCGCTGGACAATTTCTTTCTCCTTTGGAGTTCTCCTTTGGCAGTTGGGTCTGAGGCAACCAGTACAGGCTCCTTCTTCCTCCTGACCCCACTCATTTCTCCCACAGGACCCAGCTCCAGCACCAACTTATGTAGGTGCATACCTAGAAAACAAAACCCCGAGGTTAACAAGCTAATGGGTCTCAGAAGGCAGTGCACTTGCTACTTATGTGCACTCCCTGGGGTCTTCCCACCCCCATCTTGCTAATCCAATTATTCACCCAACCAAAGAAGATCCCTCTCCAGTGGGAATTCTGCTAACATTTTCTCCATGTCTTTCATACACATATAATACAACTTTAAATTGTGCAGTAATGACAGCAGTCTAAGACTCTGTCCTCTATCTCTGACATGAAGCTCTGCATGGAGTAAACAATGTGTGTGTGTGTGTGTGTGTGTGTGTGTGTTAACTTGAAAAAGTAAGCCCAGAAAAGTGATGCTGACTTGATCTCCTAGATGCCACAGGTGAGAGAAATCAGATCCCTACTTGGATAAAATGAGCAGATCAGCCTGCAAGGCAGGAGGACCAGCACCAGAGGAACAGGAAGGAGTGTGGCACAGGCCCAAGACTTTGAACCAAGGTAGAAGAGGCAGGTCCCGGCATAGAGTGGGACAAGCTGAGATAGCGAGTAATACAACTACACAGGAAAGTCAAGGTTAGAACATTTGGGGATTAAGTCACCCTATTAAATATCCAAAACCAAACTGGTAAATGGAGAGTTGAATCCATCAGGGTCAAGAAAGTGAAACATACATGATTTCAACAGAGAGATTTGAAGTAGGGAAGTAGCTCCTCAGTGCTGAGCAGCTCTGGCATCATCTGGGAACTTGTTAGCAAAGCGAATTCTGAAGCCCCAGCCCCAGAGTGACTGAATGGGAGAACCATCTGTGCTTTGCCCGCCCCTCCCCACGTTAGGTGTTTTTGATGCAAGCTCAAGGAGGGAGCTACAGGGAATCGGTAAAGCAGGGGCCGGAGTGCTGATAAAACACAAGAGACCCAAGGTGACTCAGAGGAGGCAGTTTCTGGAAGCAACTACCATTGCTGTGGCTTGGGGAATAAATTAAAGAATTCTGCTTTGCGAATCCTGAAATATGATATGGAAATAACATACAGTGTGTTTTCAAACGACACAATTTTAGTATAGGTGTGACGTATATGCATACATTGAAGCAATACACGTTGGAGGGAACAACAACAACAAAAGAACAGGGACAAAGCAAAAACAAAACAACAACAACAAACGACTGAAACAATGAAGTTCTCCCCAAAACAATAATCCTTTGCTTTGGAAAAACTCTGGAAAGGCTCAGAAAAAGATGCAACACATGTATGGCAGAATGCATGAACTCGGGTGAGGTGGGGGGCATGGAAAGGGAAATGAGTCTAAACTGGATAGAGAAATGATGTATGATGTATGAAAAAGTTTAATAAAAATAAAAAATATATTAATAAAACAAAAACAAACAAAAAAAAGTAAATGTTGAGCTGGGATGCAGCTCAATGGTAAAGTCCATGATTACTGAATGAAACCACAGCACTAAAATGAATAAAAAAAAAAAAACCAACTAGTTTTTCAAGACATTGTGTCTAACCACAGTATTTATTTTGTGGGAGTGCTTCTTAGTATTTCTAATACAAGGCTGCTTGAGCTTTTGTCCATGCTTTTTCTAAAATATTATACAGTAATTAAAAGTATCACCCTTTCTGGATGCTTAATGACCATACTTAATGCCCATACCAATTTGGCCAAGGCTCTTAAGGAATAAGTTTGTTCTTTGCCCTCAGAAGTCAACTAAGTCCCAGGGGACTATACATGGGGCATCTCTTGAAATGTCCTGCAAATGTGAGTAACCAGTCTTCCTATGCAGGGAGGTCTTGGAGATCCACTAATGGGACTTCAGCCAGTGTCCAGTCTATAAAGAGGAAAGTATGCTCATGCTTCTAAAAAGGAAGCCTTTATGGGCAGGGCGTGGTGGCACACACCTTTAATCCTAGCACTTGGGAGGCAGAGGCAGGCGGATCTTTGTGAGTTCAAGGCCAGCCTGGTCTACAAAGCGAGTTCCAGGACAGCTGGGGCTACAGGGAGACCCTGTTTCAAAAAAAAGGGAAGCCCGGTCTAGCAAGACATGGATGGAACTGGTAAATGAAAAGCCAAAAGAAGCCAAAGGCCCCCTCCCCACTCCAAAACCTGAGTGACCTCTGAGGACCAGATCCTCAACTGACCTTGAGAAAACATAAACCTTGTTTAATCTGGGTTGTGTGGCCTTAAACATCAAAAAGGAAAGTATAACCAGAAACAAATAATCAGCAAGGCCTGAGAAATTGTACTTCAGGTATAAAACTTGAGATCTTAGTAAAAAGACAAGAAGTGTAAAAAAAAAAAAAAAGAAGAAAAAAAGAACAAAAAGCACTGTTATTTTGCCTGTCTTCAATTCTTACTGGCAAGTGTATCAACTCTCTGGCTGCCACTGCTTTTTGCCATCCTTCAAAGACAGGATACCACTTTTCAACACTTCCAATAAATATTGAAGACGCAATGCCTATCCCAGAGTCCTCCAAACCATTCGAGTGGCCGATGAGGAACTTCTGGAGACAATAAAATCCAGCTTGTGGACGTGAGCAACACTGGGGGTTTCAGCCGCTTGCAGTGTATAGCTGAGCAGTGATGGGGACGACCCAAGGCTGATCACGGAGGGCCAGTACATGAAGAGCAGACAGATGCGGCTTTTCATGGAATCCATTGGGTGACCATGGGAAGGGAAAACCCCATTTGGAGCAGCTTCAAGGGGGGGGCAGGAATGATGATTGTTTTGGCTTGCCCAATGAGGAGCCTTCAAACGTCCTTAAAAGGGAAACATGTCATCTTTCAGCTTAATAAAGAAAAAAAAAAATCATAAAACTGAGGTTGCTAAAACCCAAGACATCATAATCTTGATAAATGTGTAAGGGCATGGCAAATATCATAGCTTTGGAGTGAATCAAACTGAGAAACAACAACAACAAGACGGGGTCACAGAACTGACTGAACCGTAAACTTCTGCCCAAAACAGTAAAATTCTGCATGGAAAATTGGGAAAACTGAAAAAAAAAAAAAAAGAAAGACTGTATGGCAGATAGCATGAGACTCTGGGTGGGGTGGGGGGGCACGAGAAGGGGGAGTGGGTCTCATTTGCTTAAGAAATGATTTGTAGAAAATGCCACAAACCGTTCAATAAAAAATTGGCTTTGGAAAAAACCACCGTCTAGCTTTACTACCTGAACGCTTAGAATCTGAGAGGCCCTTAGCAGACTGGATCTCAGAACTTGAGGAGTTGGCACCTTCCCTTTTCGGAACATCCTTAGGGGTTCTGTGAGTGAGGCAAGGAGGCGATAGCTCCAGCAATTGCCAGTGGGAAGAACGCTGCTCCATGGGAAGAACGCTGCTCCGTGGGAAGAATGCTGCTCCGTGGGAAGAACGCTGCTCCGTGGGAAGAACGCTGCTCCATGGGAAGAATGATGATCCGTGGGAAGAACGCTGCTGCGTGGGAAGAACGCTGCTCCATGGGAAGAACAATGCTCCATGGGAAGAACACTGCTCCTTGGGAAGAACGCTGCTCCGTGGGAAGAACGCTGCTCCGTGGGAAGAACGATGCTCCGTGGGAAGAACGCTGCTGCGTGGGAAGAACGCTGCTCCATGGGAAGAACGCTGCTGCGTGGGAAGAACGCTGCTGCGTGGGAAGAACGCTGCTCCGTGGGAAGAACGATGCTCCGTGGGAAGAACGCTGATGCGTGGGAAGAACGCTGCTGTGTTGGAAGAATGCTGCTGCGTGGGAAGAACGATGCTCCGCGGGAAGAACGATGCTCCTTGGGAAGAACGCTGATGCGTGGGAAGAACGCTGCTGTGTTGGAAGAATGCTGCTGCGTGGGAAGAACGATGCTCCGTGGGAAGAACGCTGCTCCTTGGGAAGAACACTGCTCCGAGGGAAGAACGCTGCTGCGTGGGAAGAACGCTGCTGTGTTGGAAGAACGCTGCTGCGTGGGAAGAACGATGCTCCGCGGGAAGAACGATGCTCCTTGGGAAGAACGCTGATGCGTGGGAAGAACGCTGCTCCTTGGGAAGAACGCTGCTCCTTGGGAAGAACGCTGCTCCTTGGGAAGAACTCTGCTCCTTGGGAAACTGCTCCTTAGGGAGAAACCTGCAGGCGTGGTGAAGAACGCGTGCTGCGTTGGGAAGAACGCTTCTGTGTATTGGATATCTGCATAGCGTGTAAGAACTCTTCTCCAGTGTGCTGTTCCGACAGAGTTGCAAGCCTTACTACCTGGATCGGGCTCCATCTGGGATTGCTCACATTTGGGCGAGAGCGCCTAGGAGAACAGCTGACAAGAGGTCAACATTTGGGGAGTCTTGACCCATCATTACAAAGCAGAGGAAGAAAAGCTGTTTGTACGCAGACGAACCTCAGCTTATGTAACTCTCCAGCCACCCGCACGCCCACCTCTGAGTGAAATGTAGAAGACATCCCATTTGGAGACAAATTGTTTGACAGTTCTGACAGGCAACCTAACTAATGGTATCTTAAAAGCAAGATGATTCAGAGAATGCAGGTTTTAATCCAAGTCCCAGATCTTATATTGGCCTTTGGGCAAGTCTGATGCAAGGAGACCTGGGCGCATGCTTATACTATATCATACTTCATCTTGAACTTGTTGTAAACAGTTGTGAATGGAAAAGGAAGGAAGGACCCGCCCTGAGTAGTTCCATTTCTCGAATTACTCCCAACGAAATAAAAAGCCTAGTGTTTGCATGTTTCTTAAACTCTCAATCCTTATTGTTAAACACCTAATTTTCAGTAATTTAAAAGAAACTATAGGACAACAAAATGTTTGAAGAACAAATAGACTGACAACTTGAGGCCTCTGGGGGTAAACACATGTGGAGCACAGGAGCTCTTGGACTTTGGGAAGCATTAAGATAACGTTATATGCATGCACACTCGGGCTTAAATTCTTATTGTTTTTGGGTAAGTTTTGAAAGTTTTTATCACAAACCCTCTAACTCTGAGCCAACACATCATACATTCAGAGGCCAGTGACTGTATTTAAGGTCATTAACTTTAGGTGAGTGGCACTCTATTAGGAGAGGCCAGGGGCTGCTCTCTCTAGCTCTCTCACCATTGTGCAGTGCCCAGGTGGCTGTGCTCACAGTCTTCAGAGAAGACTTGCTAACTTTACCTGTCTCAAAAGCTAAACAAAAGAAGAGAGAGAGAGAGAGAGTGAGAGAGGAGGAAGAGAGAGATCGATAATCTGATGAGTTATTGCTAAATTCTAAACTGAGGCCAGGTCCCATAGCATGCTAATTAAGCTGGTGTCCCTGGGGCACTGGTTTTGGTTTTTTGGTTAGCTCTTGTCAGTAATTCTAATTTGCAGCCAGTGTTGCTGATCACTGCCATGAGGCATTTACTTGGTTTTATCTGACAGACAGTGCTCGTTCTATGCCAGACTTTATAATGGGCCCTGGCTTCTTCCATGGATCAGGACATGGTCCTGGCTCTGTGGAACCTGCAACCTACAGGGAGAGTAAAAAAAAAAAAACGGACGTGTGCATACATACCAAATGAACTGCATATTGCGCAGTACTTACAGGGGGTGATAAAGCTGTTTCTATGATAATATATAGCAGGAGAGCACTGGCGCCTTTGACTTGTTGTTCATGAAGACCCCCGCCTAGTTGGCTAGAGAAGCCTGAGACCAGTTCAGAGAAGAGACGTTACCCTTCCCGGGCCGTGAAGAAAGCACACAAATAATAATGGTGAAAGTTGGAGATCAGGAGGCCCTTCGGAGGAGCTGGAAGATAGCCAATGTGGCTACGGGGATAGGCATGAGGGGAGATCGGATAATTAAAATTTTTAATGAGGCTAGAGAGATCATCCTGATAGAGTTGATAGAATGATTGGGACATTAAAAAAATGTTTTCCTATGTGTCAAGGTTAGGAATGTTTTTAAATACTGAAATACTTTTGAAAGAGTTTTTTAAAGGTGTCTGATAGGATTACCACACAAACGCACTTTAAGGAAATGTCCTGGTGACCAAAATAAAAAAATAAAAAAACAAGACCGGAGCGGGGTGGCGCACGCCTTTAATCCTAGCACTCTTTTAATCCTAGCAGAGGCAGGGCGGATCTTTGTGAGTTCAAGGCAGCCTGGTCTACAAAGTGAGTTACATGACATCCTTGGGCGAACAGGAGACCCTAGGTCTCGAAAAGACCAAAATAAAAAAATAAAAGAAATGTCTGGTGTAGCCGGGCGTGTTGGGTTGCATGCCCTTAATCCAGCACTCGGAGCAGAGGCAGGTGATCTCTGCGAGTTCAAGGCCACTGGTCTACATAGCAAGTAACAGGCCAGCTGGGACTAAAAGGAGACCCTGTCTTAAAAAGAGCCAAAAGATCATCAAGAAATGTCTGGTGGAAAACAGTGTTATTGCATTGGTGATGGAGAGAGATGAACAGATTTCAGTAATATTCTGAAAGCAAATCCAGAATGTTTTGCAAGTACCTTACTCAGTTAATAGGATGGACAGGACAGAGTGAAGAACAGGTTTACAGTTTAGAGAGAGGCGCTTGGTTCTCAAAATCAAGTGTTCCATTTGAGACATGTTGACTCTGAGATGTTCCGAGATGACCAAGTGCAGATCATTAAAGGGAAACTGTTGGACGTAGAGCCCGAGGTCAAGGCACAGGTCGAATAGGAAAGACTTAAATTTAAGTGTTGATGGGGTATAGAAATTATGTATAATGAAATGGATGAGCTCTCCGGGAGAGCAGGGGTGCTTAGGGAAACTGGTGGACACTGAGAATCACTGAAGTACTGAAGGAATAATACATATATATAAGCTAGATAATATGAATATACGTATAATATGCATATCGATAATATAGTATGCTAACCTCTACTATAATCGAAGCCGATTCCTTCTTACGATTCAGAGCAAGTTCGAACAGGAGTATGGGGCTTGGAGACGATGGCTTGTTGGTTAAGAGCACTGACTGCTCTTGCAACGGACCAGGTTTTGCGATTCCCAGCAACCCCAAGGCAGCTAAAACCACTTTAAGGTCAGAGTGGTGGGGGACACCTTGTAACTGCCTAGCATTCCAGAGGCAAGGCAAGTGGTCTCTTGTGAGGTCCAAACCATCCTGGTCTACATGTTGAGTTTCTATGTCCAGCTGGGGCTAGCTGGGGGCTAAAGGGAGACCCATGTCTCAAAAAAATTTAGTACTGTAGATCTACTGGAAAAGAGTATTGATGACCAGGACCCAGAGAGTATTGTGGTGTTTCTTAGAGCCTAAAAGGAGGCAAGGTTCCAACTAGTAGACAACTGTGAAGCTTGGGAAAAGTAATGGCCTCCGAATATAGAGAACAGATGAGGGCGACAGAAGGTGGGAAAACATTGATCATACAGTAGGAGATACAGAGAAGTGGTCCCAGTTCAGGAAGTGGGAAAAAGAGGGATCCAAAATGAGGGAGCTGAGCGTGGGGCCAAGTGGACCCACTCTTCCTGTAGGCACGTTGATATTTGCCATACGCAATTCATGTCTTCCTCAGTGCTTCTTAAGCAACAGTAGAGAGTCTTACCCACACCTGAATACGAAAGATTTTCCATGGATCACTAGTAGAAAATTCTAGTAGTTCAGGGAATATTCTCTGAGACTGGCATGAAATGCATTGGCTCTGGTCTTCGGGGGATGATAACCACCCAAATCTGAACATATTGCCAGTTGTATTGATGGTATCTTGTTTTGAGTAATATAAAGCAAGACAAATAAAATGTATGCCTTTCTTTAAAAAAGGGATGCTCAAATGTGGGCCAATTAATTATGGTATTGGCAAGTATGCTATGAAACATAAATAAGAAAAGTCCTAGTGGGAAAACAAGAAAATAAATAAGTATAAAATAGAAGGTGGCTTGCCACATACCCAGGCGCAGGTATAATAATACTCCACCTCGTGAAAATATAATGGCTGCGTGTTAGCGCACAGTAGTCTACACTTGGGTAGGGGGGAACATGTGCATCGCATTTCTTCTCGTCAATCTTTAATGGGGGAGGCTGTTTTTCAGGAATCTGAGAATGATTCAGGGATGCCCAGTTGTAGAAAAGCCAGCACTGAACCTATCCTGCTGGGGTCAGCTCAGACCTTAGAAACAAGCCATGAAAGAAAGAGAGGAGAGGAGAAGAGAGAAGAGAGATAAGAAGAGAGATAAAGATCAGAAGTCCCTGCTTGACAGTGGGGCAAGGGAGTTCCATTGTCCAATGCAGCTCCAGTGTGTTGGGAGATGACTCTGTTTCTGATTGCCAACATCCGCTTACTGTGCACAGGGTCTAGCCTTGGACAAGAAAGTGTGCAGCTTTTTCTGTCACTGTCACAATTCCCAGAGAGCCTGTCCTGCTCAGAAAGTGTCTTTCTTGTTAATTGAGCACCAAGGCCAATCCATTGCCATGCGCTTCAAAGCAATGAACTTGGATGCATCTTCTCCTTTGGAAACAGACAAGGTGGCTCAGAACTTGTGTGGACAGGTGCCCACCTCCAGCCACTCTCTGCCTTCCTCTCTCCGCTCAGCACATCTGGCTCCTTCTTTACCCACTGTTTCCCTCACTCTGAAACCCTCCCCTCCACCCCCCGCCCCCACTTTCCCTTCACACATCCACTCTCTCCCTCCGTCCCTTCAGGTATGCACGGAAAGCTTGTCCTTCCGAAGCCGCCGTGGCAAGCTCCCCTGCCATCTCTCCCTGGGCACATTCTCCTCTCCCTGCTCTCATCTCTCTCTCCTCTCTCCATATCTCTCTCACGGGCTCGCCCTCCATATGCACTCTCTCATCTCTCCTCTCTCGCTCTCTCAACACAACCTCCTCTCTCTCTCTTTCCCTGGCCATCTCTCTCTCCCTGGCGCTGTCCTCTCTCTGGGTCACATCTCTCTCTCCCTGGGCTCTCTCTCTCGCTCCTCTGCTCTCTCATCTACCAATACTCTCTCTCTCTCCTCTCTCTCCTGGCCATCTCTCTCCCTGCCCTCTGTGATTTATTGTATTCTCTCTAGTACAGATCACACTCAAGTATAAAACACACTGACTTATTTTGTTATTACATCTTTTCATCTCCATTTCTCCATCATATCTACCACTAAGGGCTCTGTGGAAAAAATCTGTTTTAATCCATTTTGTTCAGTATTATACCCTTGGTGCCCAGAGCAATGCAGTAAGTATACAATGAATATTTGGGGAATAAATGAATAAAACAGAAACAAGCTCTAGACTATTTTCCCAGGTGATGATAGTCATTCTTTAAAAGACTTTTGGAGAGAATGCTCAGCAGTTAAGGAGCACCAACTGCTCTTGCGAGAGGACCCAGGTTCAAAAAAAAAGTGTTTTGATCCCCAGAACCCACTGGTGGCTAAGAACCATCTTTAAGCCAAGGCGTGGTGGTGCATGCCTTTAATGCCAGCAGTTTTGAGCCAGAGGCAGGTGGATTGCTGTGAGTTCCAAGGCCAGCCTGGTCTTCAGAGTGAGTTCCAGGCCAGCTGAGTCCTATAGTCCTTCGAAAACACAAAGCAAACAAACAAACAAACAAAGAGTATGTATAGTAATCATATGGTGTCGGTAGCGCCCTATTCATCATAATAATTGGGAACAATCAAAAAAAAAAAAATGCAGGCATGGGGGCGCACACCTTTAAGCCTAAGCACTCGGGAGGCAGAGACGGTTGTCTTATAGAGTTCATGGCCTGCCTGGTCTACAGAGGAGTTCCAGGACAGATGGGGCTACAAGGAGACCCTGTCCTCAAAAGACCAAAAAAAAAAAAAAAAGAATGAGGAACATCGAGGTAGAGTTTGGCCCTTAACTGTCCATTATAGAAAGCAGGGGGAAGTTCGGCTAACTTTGCTCCTTTTCCTACTGTGCTCCATGGAAACACACAGCCACGTTGCTTGCTCTCCCAACCTCAGAATCCACTTGGTGCTGTTAGCTTGCATTCCTCGTCCCTCTGCTTCCTTTCCATGTAAGCACTGGTCTTCAATGCAGTATGGAGTCAGACAGTTTCTATTTGGGAAAGAAATCATTCCCGGGGGTGGGGCTCACCTTCAAAGAAGGTTGAACATGGGAGATCAGCACCACATGTCAGAAGTTGTGGATTTCCTGCCCTTGTGTTTCATTTATCAAAACTCCAAATAAGTAAATGATCAGTTTATCACCGTGTCGAAAACGGCATGCCTCTGACATTTGCCACTCACAAGAGAATGGAAAGATAGTATGCTTTCATTCTGAAGATGCCGGCCATTTCTTTTTAAGGGACTGGAATTCTAATGTATTATCCTCCAAAATATGAGCTTTGTGCTAATAGAGTAATTTCAGAAATTCCTTTCCATATGAGGACCTAAGCACACTGGACGCCTGTGGATCCTGGCATGTGCTCCCATTCAAAAGCCGAGTTGCACTCAGGGCAAAAAGGCAACCAACTCTCTTACCAACTGTGACCTGTTTCCAGTGTTGTCAGGCCTGAAGGAGACAGACACCCGACTCCCAGGCAGCTGCCAGAGGAGAGTCATGAACATGTGATGTCTAGCATATCGAAAATGTTTGTTAATGACTGATAATTCATGGTGTGACAGCCCTGCAGCTATATTATTCAGTCAGGAATTAACTCAGTAATCAAAGTTATTAAAGGCCGGGGGAGGGGGGTGCCAGCAACTGTAGCCCAGCCAGATGGTGAGGAAATCAGACAGATGAAAGGCTGCAGGTTGTTGAGCATTACACTGGGCAGCAAACGTGGGCCCTGTGCTTGATTGTACTCCAAACTACTGAGAGCGAGGTTCAGCTAGCTGACTTCCAAAGCCTGGCTCATTCTAACTTTTCTGTGGGTACAGTAGTGAAGATCAGATGGACAGATACATGGGGGAATCTGTCCTAGGGCCCCAACTAAGCTGGGGATTTTTGTGTATACACTTCACCAGGAAAAAGTGGAGAGATGCATGGGCCAATTCTAATATCTGTGAGGCCTTGGGAAAGAGTATGAATGGAAATCCGTATGCTATGTGCCTGTCTAAACATTTAAGTTTAGAACTAATGACACTGTTAAATAAAATACCCTAAATCCTGCTACCCAGAGAAGCATCCTCCCAGGAGAATCTAGGTGAGCTTCAAATTGGAATTCTTGACTTCTGTGAAATCTGAACTCAAGCAAGTGGCAGAAGCGGAGGCAGCCGTGGTTCCGTCCATCCTCATCCCCGTTTTGCTTCATTCTTAGAAAGGCGTTTGAGCTATACAAAATAAACGTATGCATAGATAATGGCTGCATAGCCAAGCCCTGACTGTGTCTCTTGAATGGCTATTCATAGGCCACTCACAGTGCTCTGGGATGTGTGATCTCAGCTACCAACATGTTCTTAGGACTGATCCTGGGAAGCGGCCCTTGGAGCCCCAGAAGTGGGCTCAGAGCTACTGGGAGGAGAATTGCAGGGTCCCAGGAGTATGGCGTATAACGTGGATAGACTCCAGGTGGACTTGTTCCACTGACTTTATATGCCTCCTCCTGTGTGGGAGGGAGAGATTTTCAAACAGAACAGAAAACCTTCTAAATAGGCAGTTTAATGTAGAAGGTCTTGCTGGGGTCGGAGAATCACGTTGGAACTGTGACAAGCCCTCTTCTCTCCATCTCTCACATCCCGAGTCCACCTCTATCCGTATATCCCAAGCATTGAGGCCACACAGAGAAAACCTTCATGTGTATCTTTTGGTCCCTAAGTCATAAATAGTTATCCTTGATCCCACATCTCTTTTATGGCTGTGGACAAAGAGAAGCAAAAATATCTGCTTCATACTGAGTTGTTTCCCTTTAGCAGTCACAGGCAGGTTGTCAGGGGCTCAGGTGTGGTGTCTGTCCTCTGATCCCAAGATGACAAAGTTGACCTTGGTCAACCCGAGTCCGGAGGGGAGTCTCACACCATCTTACTAGCAGTAGCTCAGGCACAGCACTGTCCCATTTGCTTGTGGTTTCTGTGAACATAGTACTATGACAATACTTTTGAGTCTCAAGAGGGCCAGTGACTTACCCTTGAGGAATTTAAAAATTCTCAGGCTTAGTGTAAGATGCCATCTCCTTAACAAAGTATCCCTTTAAAATATTTAACGACTTAAAAGGAAAACTGAGCTAGAATTTTTCCTTTCAGGCACTGAGGAAATAGTGTTTCTCTTCTGTCTGAAATTCACCATCTCCTCAGACAAAGAAAGCTCTTAGGGTAAAAAGCAATGTAGGGATTCTCTCTACAATTTTCAAATAAAAGATAAGAGAAAACAGCATTGCAGCCTTTTGTTAGGATCTAACAATAAAGGAATAATATGGTTTGTAAGGAGAAAGCTCTGGTTTGAAGCTCAGAATACAAAAATAGCTAGGCTGACAAATCTTACAAAGGAATCTTCTCGACTACTACACTGAGGCTGGTAGGAAATGAAGTTGTTGAGAAAGCGACATCATTTGACTGTGTTGTTGTGTGATGATAGGTAGCGACCTGATGGAGCCAGTCCTGTGTGGAATTTTATTTTAAACATGCAGCATCCCTGCCTCAACTTCACATGTGCTAGGATGACAGGTGTGTGAAACCCCCAAACAGAAATGTGATGTCACCTTTGACATCATCCATTCCCACCTTGCATGATCAGTTTCTACCTCTGGGGTGAGCCCAGCCTGATTTTGGAAGAGGCATGGGTTTATCACTTATGCTACAGGGTTCCACATTTTCTGCTTTCTGCCACACCGTGCAGCCTCTCATTGTGCGGTTAACTTTTCCTACAACTACTTCTAAGGATGCTGCCCAGCCCCTCAGTAACTGTACCCTGCCTTTCCCTCCTGTGACATGCACCGTAATTGCTTTATAATTGTTTGTATGTTCCCTGGCTCATAGATATTCCTCTGTGGAGCTTAGACAATGTGTATTTTCTGTTTCTTCAAGTTTGAATCACCACTATATCCCTGTGCTTGGCACATAATATGTCTAATTGAAAAAATGAATGTTGATTCGAGCATGGGAACTGAAGCCACTGTGTTGCTGCTCCCAAGATAGTTGAATGAACTGTAATTGAAGAGTAAGAAGCATTTAGCCTTCCTAAAGGAGTCATAAATGTAATTGACAATAATCTTATTTGAAAGAAGANCCGTGGGAAGAACGCTGCTCCATGGGAAGAACGCTGCTCCGTGGGAAGAACGCTGCTCCGTGGGAAGAACGATGCTCCGCGGGAAGAACGATGCTCCTTGGGAAGAACGCTGTTCCGTGGGAAGAACGATGCTCCGTGGGAAGAACGCTGCTCCTTGGGAAGAACGCTGCTCCTTGGGAAGAATGCTGCTCCGTGGGAAGAACACTGCTCCGAGGGAAGAACGCTGCTGCGTGGGAAGAACGCTGCTGCGTGGGAAGAACGCTGCTGTGTTGGAAGAACGCTGCTGCGTGGGAAGAACGCTGCTCCAGTGGCTGTGCCGACAGGAGTTGCAAGCCTACTAACTGGATCGGGGCCTCCCTCTGAGTGCTCACATTTGGCAGAGCCTAAGGAAACAGCTGACAAGGCAAAACTAGTTTGGAGATCTTGACCCAGCATTACAAAGCAGAGGAAAGAAAAGCTGGTTTGTACGCAAGACACCTCAGCTTATTAACTGCCTCAGCCACCCAGCACTCCACCTCTGAGTGAAATGTAGAAGACATCCCATTTGGAGACAAATTGTTTGACAGTTCTGACAGGCAACCTAACTAATGGTATCTTAAAAGCAAGATGATTCAGAGAATGCAGGTTTTAATCCAAGTCCCAGATCTTATATTGGCCTTTGGGCAAGTCTGATGCAAGGAGACCTGGGCGCATGCTTATACTATACCATACTTCATCTTGAACTTGTTGTAAACAGTTGTGAATGGAAAAGGAAGGAAGGAACCAGGCCCTGAGTAGTGCCTTGCTCAGGATAAAAAGCCTAGTGTTTGCATGTTTCTTAAACTCTCAATCCTTATTGTTAAACACCTAATTTTCAGTAATTTAAAAGAAACTATAGGACAACAAAATGTTTGAAGAACAAATAGACTGACAACTTGAGGCCTCTGGGGGTAAACACATGTGGAGCACAGGAGCTCTTGGACTTTGGGAAGCATTAAGATAAATTTATATGCATGCACACTCTGGCTCTAAATTCTTATTGTGTTGGGGTAAGTTTTGAGAGTGTTTTATCACAAACCCTCTAAATATGAGCCAACACATCATACATTCAGAGGCCAGTGACTGTATTTAAGGTCATTAACTTTAGGTGAGTGGCACTCTATTAGGAGAGGCCAGGGGCTGCTCTCTCTAGCTCTCTCACCATTGTGCAGTGCCCAGGTGGCTGTGCTCACAGTCTTCAGAGAAGAGCTGCTGACCTTCCTGTCTCAAAAAAGCAAAACAGAAAGAGAGAGAGAGAGAGAGAGAGAGAGAGAGAGAGAGAGAGAGAGATCTGATGAGTTTTCTAAATCTACTGAGGCCAGGTCCCATAGCATGCTAATTAAGCTGGTGTCCCTGGGGCACTGGTTTTGGTTTTTTGGTTAGCTCTTGTCAGTAATTCTAATTTGCAGCCAGTGTTGCTGATCACTGCCATGAGGCATTTACTTGGTTTTATCTGACAGACAGTGCTCGTTCTATGCCAGACTTTATAATGGGCCCTGGCTTCTTCCATGGATCAGGACATGGTCCTGGCTCTGTGGAACCTGCAACCTACAGGGAGAGTAAAAAAACGTGTGCATACATAACCAAATGACTGCCTATTGCAGTACTTACAGGGGTGATAAAGATGTTGCTATGATAATGATAGCAGAGAGCAGGCTTTGACTTGTGTTCATGAAGACCGCCTAGTTGCTGAGAAGCTGAGAACCTTCAGAGAGCTTCCCGGGCAGTGGAGAAAGCACACAAGATACTAGGGAAGGAGGTCAGCCCTTCGGAGGAGCTGGAAGATAGCCAATGTGGCTACGGGGATAGGCATGAGGGGAGATCGGATAATTAAAATTTTTAATGAGGCTAGAGAGATCATCCTGATAGAGTTAATTTGGGACCTTAAAAAAATCTATGTTCAGTGTTTTAGAATGTATTTTAATACTGATGAGCTTTTGCAAGATTTTTAAGGTGTCTGATAGATTTACCTCTTTAAGAAATGTCTGGTGTAGCCGGGCGTGGTGGTGCATGCCTTTAATCCCAGCACTCAGGAGGCAGAGGCAGGTGGATCTCTGCGAGTTCAAGGCCAGCCTGGTCTACATAGCAAGTTCCAGGACTAAAGGGAGACCCTGTCTTAAAAAGACCAAAAAAATCATCAAGAAATGTCTGGTGGAAAACAGTGTTATTGCATTGGTGATGGAGAGAGATGAACAGATTTCAGTAATATTCTGAAAGCAAATCCAGAATGTTTTGCAAGTACCTTACTCAGTTAATAGGATGGACAGGACAGAGTGAAGAACAGGTTTACAGTTTAGAGAGAGGCGCTTGGTTCTCAAAATCAAGTGTTCCATTTGAGACATGTTGACTCTGAGATGTTCCGAGATGACCAAGTGCAGATCTTAAGGAAACTGTTGGACGTATGAGCCCAGAGTTCAAGGAACAGGTCGAGAGGAAAGACTTAAATTTAAGTGTTGATGGGGTATAGAAATTATGTATAATGAAATGGATGAGCTCTCCTGGAGAGCAGGTGCTTAGGGGAAACTGGTGGACACTGAAGAACACTGAAGTACTGAAGGAAATATAATATAATATAATATAATATAATATAATATAATATAATATAATATAATATAATAATATAGTATAGTATAATATAATATAAAGCATGAGTTCCTTCTTAGATTCAAGAGGAAAGGTTTAGAAAAGGAGTATTGGGCTGGAGAGATGGCTTGGTGGTTAAGAGCACTGACTGCTCTAGCAAAGGACCAGGGTTCGATTCCCAGCACCCACAAGGCAGCTAAGAACCATCTTTAAGTCAGACGTGGTGGTGAACACCTTTAATCCTAGCATTCCAGAGGCAGAGGCAAGTGGATCTCTTTGAGTTCAAGACCAGCCTGGTCTACATAGTGAGTTCTATGTAGCTGGGGCTAGCTGGGGCTATAGGGAGACCCTGTCTCAAAAAAAATTTTTAACTTGTCTACTAGAAAAGGAGTATTGAGGAAGGAACCCAGGAGATTGTGGTGTTTAGAGCCTAAAGGAGGAGAATGTTCCAAAATAGTAGACACATGTGAGCTTTGTGAAAAGATGGCCTCCTATGAGAACAGATGAGGGCGAAGAATGGGGAAACATTGATCATACAGTAGGAGATACAGAGAAGTGGTCCCAGTTCAGGAAGTGGGAAAAAGAGGGATCCAAAATGAGGGAGCTGAGCGTGGGGCCAAGTGGACCCACTCTTCCTGTAGGCACGTTGATATTTGCCATACGCAATTCATGTCTTCCTCAGTGCTTCTTAAGCAACAGTAGAGAGTCTTACCCACACCTGAATACAAAAGATTTTCCATGGATCACTAGTAGAAAATTCTAGTAGTTCAGGGAATATTCTCTGAGACTGGCATGAAATGCATTGGCTCTGGTCTTCGGGGGATGATAACCACCCAAATCTGAACATATTGCCAGTTGTATTGATGGTATCTTGTTTTGAGTAATATAAAGCAAGACAAATAAAATGTATGCCTTTCTTTAAAAGGGGATGCTCTAAATGTGGGCCCAATTAATTATGGTAATTGCAAGTATGGCATGAAACATAAATAAGCACAGTCCTATGTGAAACAAGAAAATAAATAAACAGTATAAAAATAGAAGGATGCTTCCACTATACACCAGTCTCAGTATTAATAATACTCCACCCTCTGAAATATATGCAATGCTTTTAGGCCACAGTAGTCTACACTTGGTAGGGGGAAACATTTGCATCGCATTTCTGCCTCAGTCTTTATGGGGGAGCTGTTTTTCAGGAATCTGAGAATGATTCAGGGATGCCCAGTTGTAGAAAAGCCAGCACTGAACCTATCCTGCTGGGGTCAGCTCAGACCTTAGAACAAAGCCAATGAAAGAAAGAGAGGAGAGGAGAAGAGAGAATGAGAGATGAAGAGAGAAAGATCAAAAGTCCCTGCTTGACAGTGGGGCAAGGGAGTTCCATTTTCCAATGCAGCTCCAGTGTGTTGGGAGATGACTCTGTTTCTGATTGCCAACATCCGCTTACTGTGCACAGGGTCTAGCCTTGGACAAGAAAGTGTGCAGCTTTTTCTGTCACTGTGACAATTCCCAGAGAGCCTGTCCTGCTCAGAAAGTGTCTTTCTTTCGTTTATTGAGCACCAAAGCGCCAATCCATTGCCATGCGCTTCAAAGCAATGACTTGGATGCATCTTCTCTTTGGAAACAGACAAGGTGGCTCGAACTTGTGTGGCACAGGTGCCCACCTACAGCCACTCTCTTGCCTTCCTCTCTTCCCTCCACATCTGGCCTCCTTCTTACCCACTGTTTCCTCTCATCTCTGAAACCCTCCCCTCCACCCCCCCGCCCCCACTTTCCTTCACACATCCACCTCTCCCTCCGTCCCTTCAGGTTATGCACTGAAGCTTGTCTTCCGAAGGCCGCCGTGGCAGCTCCCATCTCTCCCTGGGCACATCTCTCTCCCTGCTCATCTCTCTCTCCTCTCCCATATCTTCAGGGCTCTCTCTCTATGCTACTCTCTGCATTCTCTCCTCTTCTTCTTGCTCTCTCAACCTCCTCTCTCTCTCTTTCCCTGGCCATCTCTCTCTCTCTCTCTCTCTCTCTCTCTCTTTCTCTCTCTCTCTCCCTGGCCATCTCTCTCCCTGCCCTCTGTGATTTATTGTATTCTCTCTAGTACAGATCACACTCAAGTATAAAACACACTGACTTATTTTGTTATTACATCTTTTCATCTCCATTTCTCCATCATATCTACCACTAAGGGCTCTGTGGAAAAAATCTGTTTTAATCCATTTTGTTCAGTATTATACCCTTGGTGCCCAGAGCAATGCAGTAAGTATACAATGAATATTTGGGGAATAAATGAATAAAACAGAAGCAGCTCTACATATTTCCCAGGGTGATGATAGTCTTCTTTAAAAGACTATTTGGAGAGAAGGCTCAGCAGTTAAGAGCACCAACTGCTCTTGCAGAGGACCAGGTTCAATTCCCAGAACCCACATGGCGGCTAAGAACCATCTTTAAGCCAGGCGTGGTGGTGCACACCTTTAACCCTACCAGAGGCAGGTGGATTTCTGTGAGTTCAAGGCCAGCCTGGTCTTCAGAGTGAGTTCCAGGCCAGCTGGGTCTATAGTCTCAAAAACAAAACAAACAAACAAACAAACAAACAAAGACTATGTATAGTAAGCATTGTGTCTTTAGCTCCCTATTCCATCATAAGAATTGGGAACATCAAAAAAAAAAAAATGGCAGGCATGGTGGCGCACACCTTTAATCCTAGCACTCGGGAGGCAGAGACAGGTGGATCTTCATGAGTTCAAAGCCAGCCTGGTCTACAGAGTGAGTTCCAGGACAGCTGGGGCTACAAGGAGACCCTGTCTCAAAAAGACCAAAAAAAAAAAGAATGAGGAACATCGAGGTAGAGTTTGGCCCTTAACTGTCCATTATAGAAAGCAGGGGGAGTTCGGCTAACTTTGCTCCTTTTCCTACTGTGCTCCATGGAAACACACAGCCACGTTGCTTGCTCTCCCAACCTCAGAATCCACTTGGTGCTGTTAGCTTGCATTCCTCATCCCTCTGCTTCCTTTCCATGTAAGCACTGGTCTTCAATGCAGTATGGAGTCAGACAGTTTCTATTTGGGAAAGAAATCATTCCCGGGGGTGGGGCTCACCTTCAAAGAAGGTTGAACATGGGAGATCAGCACCACATGTCAGAAGTTGTGGATTTCCTGCCCTTGTGTTTCATTTATCAAAACTCCAAATAAGTAAATGATCAGTTTATCACCATGTCGAAAACGGCATGCCTCTGACATTTGCCACTCACAAGAGAATGGAAAGATAGTATGCTTTCATTCTGAAGATGCCGGCCATTTCTTTTTAAGGGACTGGAATTCTAATGTATTATCCTCCAAAATATGAGCTTTGTGCTAATAGAGTAATTTCAGAAATTCCTTTCCATATGAGGACCTAAGCACACTGGACGCCTGTGGATCCTGGCATGTGCTCCCATTCAAAAGCCGAGTTGCACTCAGGGCCCTACAGGGACAAAAAGGCAACCAACTCTCTTACCAACTGTGACCTGTTTCCAGTGTTGTCAGGCCTGAAGGAGACAGACACCCGACTCCCAGGCAGCTGCCAGAGGAGAGTCATGAACATGTGATGTCTAGCATATCGAAAATGTTTGTTAATGACTGATCATTCATGGTGTGACAGCCCTGCAACTCAGCTATATTATTCAGTCAGGAATTAACTCAGTAATCAAAGTTATTAAAGGCCGGGGGAGGGGGGTGCCAGCAACTGTAGCCCAGCCAGATGGTGAGGAAATCAGACAGATGAAAGGCTGCAGGTTGTTGAGCATTACACTGGGCAGCAAACGTGGGCCCTGTGCTTGATTGTACTCCAAACTACTGAGAGCGAGGTTCAGCTAGCTGACTTCCAAAGCCTGGCTCATTCTAACTTTTCTGTGGGTACAGTAGTGAAGATCAGATGGACAGATACATGGGGGAATCTGTCCTAGGGCCCCAACTAAGCTGGGGATTTTTGTGTATACACTTCACCAGGAAAAAGTGGAGAGATGCATGGGCCAATTCTAATATCTGTGAGGCCTTGGGAAAGAGTATGAATGGAAATCCGTATGCTATGTGCCTGTCTAAACATTTAAGTTTAGAACTAATGACACTGTTAAATAAAATACCCTAAATCCTGCTACCCAGAGAAGCATCCTCCCAGGAGAATCTAGGTGAGCTTCAAATTGGAATTCTTGACTTCTGTGAAATCTGAACTCAAGCAAGTGGCAGAAGCGGAGGCAGCCGTGGTTCCGTCCATCCTCATCCCCGTTTGCTTCAGTTCGTTCAGGAAAGGCTTTTGAGCATATACAAATATAAACGTATGCATATATATGTCTGCATAGCCAAGCCCTGACTGTGTCTCTTGAATGGCTATTCATAGGCCACTCACAGTGCTCTGGGATGTGTGATCTCAGCTACCAACATGTTCTTAGGACTGATCCTGGGAAGCGGCCCTTGGAGCCCCAGAAGTGGGCTCAGAGCTACTGGGAGGAGAATTGCAGGGTCCCAGGAGTATGGCGTATAACGTGGATAGACTCCAGGTGGACTTGTTCCACTGACTTTATATGCCTCCTCCTGTGTGGGAGGGAGAGATTTCAAAACAGAAACAGAAAACCTTCTAAATAGGCAGTTTAATGTAGAAGGTCTTGCTGGGGTCGGAGAATCACGTTGGAACTGTGACAAGCCCTCTTCTCTCCATCTCTCACATCCCTAGTCCACCTCTATCCGTATATCCCAAGCATTGAGGCCACACAGAGAAAACCTTCATGTGTATCTTTTGGTCCCTAAGTCATAAATAGTTATCCTTGATCCCACATCTCTTTTATGGCTGTGGACAAAGAGAAGCAAAAATATCTGCTTCATACTGAGTTGTTTCCCTTTAGCAGTCACAGGCAGGTTGTCAGGGGCTCAGGTGTGGTGTCTGTCCTCTGATCCCAAGATGACAAAGTTGACCTTGGTCAACCCGAGTCCGGAGGGGAGTCTCACACCATCTTTCTGAGTAGCTCATGCACAGCTGTCCCATTTGCTTGTGTTCTTGACATATGAGCTATGACAATACTTTGAGTCTCAAGATGGCCAGGTGACTTCCCTTGAGGAATTTAAAATGCAGGCTTAGGAAGATGCCATCTCCTTAACAAAGTATCCCTTTAAAATATTTAACGACTTAAAAGGAAAACTGAGCTAGAATTTTTCCTTTCAGGCACTGAGGAAATAGTGTTTCTCTTCTGTCTGAAATTCACCATCTCCTCAGACAAAGAAAGCTCTTAGGGTAAAAAGCAATGTAGGGATTCTCTCTACAATTTTCAAATAAAAGATAAGAGAAAACAGCATTGCAGCCTTTTGTTAGGATCTAACAATAAAGGAATAATATGGTTTGTAAGGAGAAAGCTCTGGTTTGAAGCTCAGAATACAAAAATAGCTAGGCTGACAAATCTTACAAAGGAATCTTCTCGACTACTACACTGAGGCTGGTAGGAAATGAAGTTGTTGAGAAAGCGACATCATT
Source organism: Rhizomys pruinosus (assembly GCA_009823505.1). Classification (NCBI taxonomy): domain Eukaryota; kingdom Metazoa; phylum Chordata; class Mammalia; order Rodentia; family Spalacidae; genus Rhizomys; species Rhizomys pruinosus. The sequence goes on from VZQC01005638.1 coordinate 1,704,236, forward strand.
TGACTGTGTTGTTGTGTGATGATGATCGACCTGATGGAGCCAGTCCTGTGTGGAATTTTATTTTAAACATGCAGCATCCCTGCCTCAACTTCACATGTGCTAGGATGACAGGTGTGTGAAACCCCCAAACAGAAATGTGATGTCACCTTTGACATCATCCATTCCCACCTTGCATGATCAGTTTCTACCTCTGGGGTGAGCCCAGCCTGATTTTGGAAGAGGCATGGGTTTATCACTTATGCTACAGGGTTCCACATTTTCTGCTTTCTGCCACACCGTGCAGCCTCTCATTGTGCGGTTAACTTTTCCTACAACTACTTCTAAGGATGCTGCCCAGCCCCTCAGTAACTGTACCCTGCCTTTCCCTCCTGTGACATGCACCGTAATTGCTTTATAATTGTTTGTATGTTCCCTGCTCATAATATTCTCTGTGGGAGCTTAGACCATGTGTATTTTCTTTCAAGTTTGAATCACCACTATATCCCTGTGCTTGGCACATAATATGTCTAATTGAAAAAATGAATGAATGAATTAATGCATGGGAACTGAAGCCACTGTGTTGCTGCTCCCAAGATAGTTGAATGAACTGTAATTGAAGAGTAAGAAGCATTTAGCCTTCCTAAAGGAGTCATAAATGTAATTGACAATAATCTTATTTGAAAGAAGAAGGCACTGTTTAGTAGTCAGTTTTCCAGGTGTGGGGTGGAGCAGGGCAACAAATTATAAGAATTTATAAGAAAAAATGAATACATAAAAATCATAGAAAAGCTATCAATTATGTATGTATCAATTCCAGTGTCCAAAACTAATCATGGAATACGTGTATTACCTACCTTTTATAGATGAGGAAATTGAGGATTCAACTTGAGGATTCAAATCACCTAATTCATATATTAAGGAAGAGAATTAGGGTTTGAACTCAAATTGTTTTGACCTAAGCCTGAAAGCTGTCTTAACCAGTCTCCTACTAATGATGGTGGCAGCCTGGGTCCAGCTGTAGCTGTGGAAACCCTGAGGAGTCTGCTATCCATCCCATTCCTGGTCTAGCCCCCACTTGCCACAGGCTCTGTACCTGGGACTATCCACTGACAGGGAGTTTCTAATGTTTCATCCTCAGGACAGATGATCCCCTATCAGTTTCCAGAATCCACTCAGTATGAAGCACCCCTGTCCTGCAGAGGTCTCACAGGGTCCAAAGCCACACCCTTTACATCAGGCTGATTGGTGATAAATGAAGGAGAAAACCATACCAGTGAGTTACACAAAATAAGTGGCAGTTTTCTCACACACAAAAACTGAGAGGTTAAAATGCAGGGCTGGCTTGTGGTTCCAGGTGTCCAGAGTTCAGGCTTTCCCTTTTATTTTTCCAGAGTACATGGATTCCATTTCTTTTCTTGTTTCTTTTTTCATTTTCATGTGTGTGCATGATTGTGTGCCATTTCACATGTGTGTCAGGTGCACGTGCATGTGTGGGTTTGTATGGGTGTGGACGTGCATGTTGCGTGGAGGTCCAAGGTTGATGCTGAGAACTGTGGTTTTCTGCTCTTCCTCCTTATTCACTGAGTCAGAGCCCCTCAATCAAACCCAGAACTGGGGATCTGAACCCTGATTCTCACACTTACACAACATAAATTACACAACTGAGCCATCTCTCCACTCCCATAGCTTCCATTTCTGAGGCCACCTGCCTGCCCCCCCCCCACATGCCCCCTGAAGTCACTGCATCCATATTTGAGCTACAGGAAGGAGGAAGTGAGGCAGGAAGGGCAGCTCTCGGACTTGTGTACTTCAAGAAGGCTTTCCTCATTCTCTATCCCAATTACCCTCTCTCACCCGAATCATGTTGACTTTAGTAAAGGCAGTCACAGATTTGAGCTGCACCAACAATACTTCATCCACGGATACCTTCACCCCAGGTCCTCCTCTGGGTAGCTGTGGGCAGTTGGGAGTTGGAAGGATCATGGTACTCTTGTACGGGGAGCCCGAGCTTTTCAGAAGGGTCTGCACTGGCATTTATTCCACAGCACCTCTGAAGTACAGAGAAATGTGTCCTCTTGAAGGCACATCACAGCAATGGGTGCTTTGCAGCCGGATTCACCATTGTGCTTTGAAGGTGCCCAGCAATTCAGGCTGCAGCATGAGATCAGTTTGATTCTAACTACTTTACTAAGCCCTCAACTGAACCCCACACAAATATTCCCCACTCACAGCCATAGCCCAAATGCTTCCAGTCATAGGTTGGAGAATCAAACTTATGATTACAATTTTGCAATAACAACATTTTGAAGAAGAATGCAAATAGGATGATGGTAAAAGATTATCTTTGGTTTGTTCGTTGGCCTCTTCCCAATGTGTTATTTGTTTCTTCTGTTGCAGGCTCCTGTGGCTGTCTTGTCATGGTACTGTTTGCCTCTGAAGTGAAAATCCACCAACTTTCAGAAAAAATTGCGAATTTTAAAGAAGGGACCTATGCCTACAAGACACAAAATGAAAAGTACACCACCTCATTCTGGGTCGTTTTCATTTGCTTCTTTGTTCATTTTATGAATGGGCTGCTAATACGACTTGCTGGATTTCGGTTTCCTTTTACAAAATCTAAAGAAACAGGGACAACTAATGTGGCCTCAGATTTAATGTACTGAGATGAGGCTATGATTTCTCCATTACAGAATGAACTTGCTTGGGCCACTTTTAGATGTAGTTTCATCCATGCATTTAGACCGCCTGAAGCACCAAACCCTTCGGTATGTTATGTTTACAGACTATGGGCTAAGGCTTCAAACTGGAAAATAATGGAAACGGAAGGAAGGTTGTTCTACCTGGTGATGAAACTTCTTGACACACTTGGTCCATAGTTGGCTAAATGGACAGATTGCTACCCCATGGACAAACTGAAGGAGAAGAGGCCTGCCCCATCAAGGAGATGTCAACAAGCACAAGGAACGTGTTTTAATAAAATAAAGGCTATTTCTGATGGTCCACATATTTGTTGCCACAGATACGAGAAAACAGTTGAATTGCTTTCCTAGAATGATAGTACGTTAAATGAGATGTCTAAAATATTCCTGTGTACTATTTTTAAAAGTTTAAAACACAGATTTTTTTTTTTAGCCATGTTTGCTGGTCAAAATTAGCAAAACTTGCAGAGCATGATGGCACACACCTTCGATCCCAGCACTTGGGAGGCAGAAACAGGCAGATCTCTGGGAGTTCAAGGCCAGCCTGGTCTACATAGGGAGTTCCAGGCCAGTTGGGGCTACAGGGAAAAAGTCTTTTTGTCTCAAAAAGACCAAAAAAAAAAATTAGCAAACCTTAATAAAAAAGAAAAGGAAGGAAGGAAAGAAGAAAGAAAGAAAGAAAGAAAGAAAGAAAGAAAGAAAGAAAGAAAGAAAGAAAGAAAGAAAGAAAGAAAGAAAGAAAGAAAAAGGTAAACAGGTTTTCCTTCCTGTGCCTGAGTCCTGCCTGGATTGGCAACAGCACTTTGAGTGGACAGTGTTGCTGTAGCCACAGAGGGATGGTAGAAAGGGGTCCCTCCTGGTCAAGCTGATGCAAAGTAGCCAGTAGAGACTGCTTTCAGCTTAGGGTCTCTAGCACTAACTAGCAACTAAGTATGGAAAAGTATGTAAATCTCAGGATTGTGATGGTATTTGAAGCATGTCAGAGTGGTCACAAAACATGATCTAAGTCAATTACTTCCTCCCTTGAATGATCTGCTGCTGACCAAAGGCCACAGATGACCCTGGAACTGACCCTAATTCACACTCATTCTGTGGTCCTCAAGAAAGCACTTAGGAGAACAGCAGAGAAAATGTCACTGTGTCCTGGCCACAGATGCTGGTACTCAGATAAGGGCCTTGGAAGTGCTCCTCGAAACAAATTTGAGGGCTAGGAAGATGACTCATTTGGTAAAATGCCCATCTCAGAAGCCTGAGGATGTGAGGTCTGATACCCAGCACCCAAGCAAAAAGCTGGGCAGCACATGCTTGTAATCTGAACACTGGGAGGGCAAAGATGGGGAGATTCTTGGGGTTCACTGGCCAAGCAGCCTAGCCTAATCAGTAAGCTCCATGGTCAATGAGAGAGACCCTGTCTCAAAAGTAAGTTGGAGAATAATTGAGGAAGACACCCAAGTCAACCTCTGGCCTCCATGAACATCCTGCACACACCACACACATACACACACATACACAGACATATACACACTTTTTCCTTTTGGAACAATTTGCAAGGAAGAATCAACTGTGCTGTATACTCAAAGGGACTAGCTCTAGTGCTTCGTGCTGCTTGTACACAGATAACAGAACACGCTATGAGCTTCCAGAATGGGCTCTTTCCACCAGAACTCAAGATCCCTGAGAACTTCCAGAAACTCACCAGCCAGTGTGTCTGGGAGGAGGTGTTTGCTTTGTTGGTGCATTGGTGACCAAGGCTGGAAGCCATCAGCTGAAATCCTCAGATGCAGAACTTCGGTCGTAGGCATGGAGAGGAGAGCTGCAGGCCTAACGGCTGAGTCAGCCCCCCCCCTGCCCCCCATCCCCTCTGCTGCTTTTCTTTGACCTCTTTCTTCTCTGCTCAGATGCCTGGAAAACTACTTGTAACACCAAGCTTTTTTCTTTAGGAAACAAGTCTTTGGTTGTTCTCTGTTTTGTAAAAAAAAGAAAAATGAGAGCCTCACAGTCAGGCCAATAGTCCCTCCACCTCGATGGGAAGTGGAAACCAGGCACTTCCAAACACTGGAATGTCCCTGAAAATCATGTCATACACAAAAAATTAACAAGACACAATCAATCTGAATGCTCTCAGCTCATACTTCCCTGGCTTCCACTGTTACTACAGATGAAATTTGTAGGGTTGCCCGTGGACAGACCTAGCCAGCAATCTGTACCTCCTTTTAAGGCTGGAAGGCCCTGGGACTGACACTTTCCTGTGACTAGCATCTCCTGCAGGTGGCAGCCAGCACTCTCATGAGGACTCCGGGCCCCCTGCTGGCTCTGGGCTGGCGAGCACCCTGCCAAGGTCAGGCACCCTGCCAAGGTCAGGCACCAGTTTCATTGTTAGCAAACATTAACACTAGAAGCTGCCTGGAGGGAATGCCAAGCACTGGGCTCTGAAGCTGAGTCCTGGGGTGTTCCTAGAGTAGAAAGAAGTTCCAGAACAAAGTGGATACAACTGCAGACTGGCCAGGTCAGGAAGAGGAGCTGTCCCCGGCCCCTTGGGTATCCTACAGTTAGTGCGCCAAGGTCTTGCATCCTCTTATGCCAGCCACTCATTTTGAGGTGAGGTTTGAGGAGCTGCTTAAGTCTCACTTGACACGAGTTCAGGAGGGGGCGGGTTTGGTGGCTCGTGCATTTATGCAATCCTAGGGTGACAGGGAAGACGATGTTATTTCTTCTCTTCTGCTGCTGTGAGGATAGAGGTTCCCCTCCTAACTGTGGAAGGAGTGGGGGCACTGACCACGTAAGTGATTGACTCTCAAAATGGAAAACAGAGCAGCACAGGTGTGCCTCTCATTTGAAGAAAGACCTGTCACCCAGCTCTGGGCCATGGGTCCAATTCTGGACGCCAAATGGATGGGGAGCTCCTCATAGCCTTTGTTCCCTCTCTCCTATGGTCTGGTTTGTCAGAGGAGGAAGAGAAAGAGAAGGAGGAGGAGGAGGAGGAGGAGGAGGAGGAAGAGGAGGAGGAGGA
>VZQC01005638.1:1711011-1734365 GCA_009823505.1 Rhizomys pruinosus
GAGGAGGAGGAAGAGGAGGAGGAGGAAGAGGAGGAGGAGGAGGAGGAGGAGGAGGAGGAGGAGGAGGCGACTAGGGCCCTCAAGGAATTCAAGCTGGTGGCCCACCAGAAACAGGAGTTTCAGTGCTCACAAGCTGTTCGGCACACTCTCACACACCCTCTGCTTTCAGCGCTCACAAGCTGTTCGGCACACTCTCACGACACCCTCTGCTTTCAGTGCTCACAAGTTGTTCGGCACACTCTCACGACACCCTCTGCTTTCGGTGCTCACAAGCTGTTCGGCACACTCTCACGACAACCTCTCTTTTCAGTTCATCATGGGCTTGACCTGTGGAAAAGAGAGGACCATATCTAATTCAGGGACGTGGGTCTCGGGGTGCCTCGCCCAGAATGCAAACTTCCCATTAGCCAACCACAACAGTGAGCCATAACAAACGAAAGTGCCGTCTCTGCCAGAGCAGAGGCCTCAAGAAGAGCTGCTGTGTATCCTTCTATTTGCTGCCACACGGCTGTGCCCGTTCTTTTGCTATCTGTTAACACTGTGCCTACCGACTCCCAGCCACACACAGTACTGTGTGTGCCCGCCCAGCTTCCTCTTTAGAACACTAATGCTAAGCTACATTTCCCAGGTTCCTATGAAAAGAAGCTGTATCAACGGGGCAAGGACTGAAATGGCATAAAGCACTTTAGGCCTGGTCCTGAAAAATCCCTGATGCAACCTTCTAGCTCTCTCCTTCCTGAATGCTACAGCCTTGGAAGCTAAGGTAGAACATAGGCCTCCTGATTCGCACTGGAGTAGAAGAGTGGGAAATAGGGCTGGAGAGATGGCTCAGTGTTTAAGAGCACTGGCTGCTCTTGCAGAAGACCTAGGTTTGGTTCCCAGCACCCACATGGTGGCTAATAACCATAACTATCTGTAACTCCAATTCAGGTAGTCTGATGCCCTCTTCTGGCCGCCACAGGCATCAGGTACCCATGTTATATACATACATACATACATGCAGGTAAAACATTCATACACAAAAATAAAAATAATTAATAAATCTTTTAAAAAATAGTGGAAATTAATTACATTTTACATTTTCCCCCCTGTTAAATATGACAGGGTCTTACTGTGGCTTATAACATCTCCTAACCTGTAAAGGATGTAAGCTTGTGGCATCAGCCATGGGTTATTCCTCCAAGGAGAGAGCCAATAGCCAATTAGATTTGGGATATACAGGCATGTGGCTGCCTCCGCTGCACAGTATTTCCAGGCAGGTGAGGTGTAGCTGGTGCTGACGGTGGAGTCTTGCTTGACTCAGGGAGACCCGTATTTGCTTTATTGGTTTAGTGGCCTTTGGTAGCACTCTCTGGCATTCCAGAGGCCATCTGTACACTTGCATGTGCAGTCTCAATACATCCCTCCCATGTTAACGTCAGGTCTTCGGCAGCAGGGTCTTATTGCCTCTCCTGCAGGTATCCCAACTTAGAGGCAAGGAGCCCTTACCTTTTGTGGGGCCTTGGATCCCCTGGCCAACATCCCCCTGGTAGAACAATCCATTGCTGATGTCAGAGCTCCTGCATTAATATACTTTGCCTAAGTGCGTAGCCCAAGGACTTTAGTATTATATTTGGTTCTGAACAGAGTATAATCCTTTTCACAGTTCTTATGTCTATTAGTCAATTAAAGAAGGCATTTTTACCGGTTTTATAAGAGATTACCTTTATAATAGTTGTCTCCAATTTACAGTTGGAGAACTACCTCATCATCGTCATATTTCTCCTTGCTCTATGGGGGGGAAGGCAAGAAAGTCTCTCATATCAAAAATCAGAAATTAAACTTTCCGTAAAGCCACTGAGTTGTGATGGTTGTTTGTTACTTACTATTTTTTTTTTTTTATGTTTATGAATGTTCCATCTGCATGTAGGTTGGTGCACCCATGTTGCGCAGTGCTGTGGAGGTCAGAAGAGGGTGCTGTATTCCCCTGGAACTGGAGTTAAAGATGGTTCTCTGCTGCCATGTGGGTGCGGGGGATCGAACCCAGGTCCTCTGCAAGAGCAGTCGGTGCTCTTAACCACTAGGCCATCTCTCCAGCCCCATTACTTACTATTGTAGTTTGGATGTGAAACGTTCCCCAGAGGCTTGTGTGTTGAACTGGTGCTCTCTGGGTGGTGGCAAAGCCATTTCATTTGTGGACATTCCTCCTATTCCCACATGACAGAATGTTTCCATCCTTTTCCAGATCTTTCCTCAACCACAGGATGGTACACCTGTGGCCAAACCCACACACACAGAAGAAACAGTGAATCGAGTGGCTTGAGCCTGGATCGCTCAAATCATTCTGTGAGTGCGCTTTCCTCTGTGGGACATTGACTCTGACATGGAGGCTTCTTGTCTCATCTCCTCCTGTCCTACCTCCATGGATTCTGTCAATCACATTAAGTTCTTTATCTCACATGACCCATGGGAGATCAATGGCTCTACCTTTCCTTGGTGCTTACTGGCTTTGCCACCTCAAGCTACAAAGTCTCACATCCCAGGAGCAGATTGACCTGGTGAAACATCTTCAACTCACAGAGTCTTGGCCCTTGAATTCAAGATGGCAGCCCCCAATCTCACATGAGTGGTATGTCATTTATGATGTGGTCCTCAGGCATTTCCTAGAGCATCCTTGGTGAAGGATTCTTTGAGACATTTACTCCTGGTCTTAGAATCAAGATTAACTGTCTTTGTTGTTGCTGTTTGTTTGAATGTATGAATACCACCACCACCACTACCACCAACATACTTTAGTAACTGAAAACCCAAAAGCCACACTGGTGACTTGCTTGTTGTAGTGTTTAGGATTTCAAAGGCAGCACTTTGTATATCAAACTCTTTTTATTACTAGGTCCATTTAGCTGTCATGCTCTTACTAATTTCCCTCTTGTCATTGCTTCCTTCCTTCTCTCCACCCCCTCTTTTAGACAAGGGTTCAATAGATCCTTCATAGGAAGCCCAGGCTGGCCTCGAACCCTTGATCCTCTTTGTCTCAGCTTTTCAAGTCCTGGGATTACAGGCTGATCCACCATGCCTGCTCTTTCATGTCACATTCCCGCTGATTTATAATGCTTTCATAAAGCACATCTTTGTAAGTTGCTTTAGTCCTTTTAGAACAAGATATGATACATCTTTTATAAATCTTTCCACCCTGTGACAGCTACACAGAGCTGAGATATACACACAAAATGTAACCTAATGCTCAAAACACTTGCACTTGAAGACAGTTTTATTTGCCTACTGCTGAATCCCAGAGCATGAGTGAAGCACTTAGTAACAATTTCTTGAATGACTCTGGACCTATCCAATCCTTTCTGTTCCAGAGACATGATTGCTTCCAACTGTAGCTAACATCATCCCTAAACACAGTCCCCTTCCTTCAATCTGACACTTAACATCGTCCCTAATTTCCATCTCACTCACCTCTGCCAAGGCCTTTGCATTTTGAAGGAGGGGACTATTCTGAGATGTCAACACTGCCATCCCTTCCTGGTCCCTGCCAGTATCTATTCACGATACTCAGGGGCATGTGCTGATGCTGGTCCTAATGACTTAATCAGATACTCAGAAGGTACTGATGGAGCTTGAACTATGTAACCTGCAAGACAGAGAAGCAGAGGGCTTGTTCCCAGTCTTTGATGTGTTCCCAAAGGTCCCAGAGACCTCACTGCCACTAAAACACAGATCATTTGCTCAGGAACTGAATTCAAATTGAACCAGCTTCATGAAGTGGGAAAGGAACTAGGCTTTGTTCATATTTGTTCCTTGTGCTGCATATTATAACCCAAGTTTTCCTATCTGAAACTAGTCTAAATGGCACCAGACTTTGGTGGGACGTAAAAACAGAGAGCAATCATACTAGCCTGGAATAGCTCTGAATATACCCCCCTAACAGAACAAAGTCATGCCTCTTCACTTCGGCCTTCCCCCGAGAGCCCCTCCCATTTCATTCTAGGAGTTTCTATGATCTTTTGGGTCTTCAGAAATAAGTTTGTCATTCCAGTTTCTACATCAACACAGCTTGCAGCTCTCAGCTGATCTTAAGTCCCTGTGAGAAAACTTCGTGGCCAAAACAAAGGAACTGTTCCCAGGGAATGCTGTGTGCTGGGCTGTGAATGTGTGAGACCTGTGAGACGGTGGGGGACAGGGAGGAGAAGAGTGCATCTCAGCAGTGGGGTGCTCTCTGTCTTCGAGACAGCCTTGTTTGTGTCTGAAATGTCACGTGTCTTCTCCCAGTCTCCCATCACAAGCCCCTCTCTGTAAAGATGTAAAACTTTCTTCTCTGACCAAAAAGGAGAAACCTCAGTCTTAAAACTTTTCATCCATGTCTGGTCAATGCATTTAGAAGGTTCTGCAGCCCATGTTCTGTACAGTTAGTGAGCATGGCTGGACTACCCACTCCCTGAAGGACGATCCACACATACTCCCTGCTGGCACAGCTAAGAGACTGTACTACCAGATGGAGTGTTCATCATCAGGAGCATTTATTTCTGCCATACAATGGTGAGCGGGGAGGGGGTGGGCAGGCCTGCCCTACTGGGGGCAATCTCAGGATAGTGGCATTTGGGCTCTACACATGATCCCCCAAGATGAACAAGAGCTATGAAGACAGGCATTCAGTACCTCGAGCTAACAGCCCTACCCTTCTTTCAGATTTCATCCTGTGTTTTCCCTTCTTTTATATCTGTGCCACTTCTCATTTTTGTTTAATCAGTGAAAGGTTTATGTGCCATTTTAAAATTCCCACTTTAGACTTGGCAGTCTCCGTGTCAGACATCTTAGGGTTTTCCAAATCTGCTCCTGGCCCAGAAAGGTCAAAGCTGTATGTTCACCATTCTGTGAATTGCAGGCACTCCAGATTCTATGTCCAATTAATGACTGCCTCCAGCTGAAATCATTAAAGGTAGGGAGGGCTGTGTCCATCAGTGAACTGATGAAGTCACAGAGGGCACAGGCAACATGGATTAAGTGTGTTCAACCAGGAGCAGTACTCAATGTCCTGGGGGAGGCAAGGAGCACACAAGCACTGGGTTACTGAGCTTGGATTTTATGCAGTAGATCGCTAGAGGGAAGGGATATCATCAGATCTGTATTACTGAGCAATGTGCTGGGACCTGACAATTAAGGTTAGGACAGAAACTAGCTAATCCATAAAAACACGTCACAGAAATTCACGGAAAGACGGTGAGAGTGACCACAGCAGTAGAAAGGTAAAGAGATGGTAAAGATGTCAGGAGATCTGGTGGCTGACCCCATGTGAGGAGTGGGCACAGGCTGCCTGCTCTATTGGTGGTGGTGCTAGACACCGAACCCAGGAACCTTGCACATGCCAGCCAGTCAAGTGCTCTAACACTGTGCTACATGCCCAGACCACCAAGCTCGGCTCCGTTTTGAAGTCCCCCTCTTCTACTGTAGCAGTTCAAATAAAATATGTCCTATTTTCAAAATATTTTATTTATTTTGTTATTTTTTTTATGTGTATGAGTACATTACCTGCATGTATATAGGTGCACCAGTGTCATACATTGCCTGCAGAGGTCAGAAGAAGACATCAGATTCCCTGTAACTGGAATTACAAACTGTCGTGTGGGTGCTGGGAATCAAACCCAGGTCCTCTGTAAGAGCAGTTAATGGTCATCTCTCTAGCCCCTGTATTGCTCTTCTTAACAAAGATCTAGTACAAATATTTCTATTATTCTATAGACACACTTCCCATGTTTTATAATTCAGGACACATGAGGAGCCAGAAAATAGATTAGAAGCCTCGGAGGCAGGGTCCATGCACGGGGTCTAAATGGGTGAGCCGTACCTCAGAAGACAAGAAGAAACAGCTACATAGACACAAGTCCAGTCTCCAAATGCAACATAGAAAATCTCATCTGCCACTACTAGCATGGTGTAGATATGTGTGTGCATGGATATACACACAAGCAAAGTAGGAGGCTATGTGCCTCGTACAGTGTGACGAGAAGAAGCAAAGGATGGATGGACTCTCTCCAGAAAGTGCATCTCCTCATCTCCATCACAATATATAAAATTCCTTTAACAAGGGCAAAACACATTTTATTACATAGTTAGAACTAAGCTTACATGAGCACTCTGGGAAATGTTATCTATGAACTCACAATTTTCTCAATGTTAATGATTACCGGTGGAGCCTCTTCTTTTTCTAAGGTTTATTTTATTTTTTATTTATGCATCTGTTTCTGCACACGTGTGCAGTGTCCTCAGAGGCCAGAAGAGGACATCAGATTCCCCAGAGCTGGAGTTTCAGGAAGTTGTGAGCTGCTGCTGGTGGTGCTGGTAACGGAACTCTGGTTCTCTCTAGGAACAGTGAGTGGTGGAGCGTTTTCTAATGTCTAACTCTGACTGGGGCCAGAACATGAAAATGGAAGAAATCACAATTTATCTTTTACCTTGAGGTTATTAAAAGGGCACAGATTTATAAGTCTAAGCTTTTTTGTCAATAACAGAATTACTTAAGCAGAGAGGGGAGTAGAGATAGAGGGAGGGGAGGACAGAGGGAGGGACGAGGAAGGGAGAGAGAGAGAGAGAGAGAGAGAGAGAGAGAGAGAATCCTCAGACTGGTTTGAGGATAGAGTCAGGAGGATCCCAAGCTTAAGGCCAACCTGGGCTACATCTTGAGTTGCAGGGTAGCCATACCTGTGTCAAGGAGGAAAGAGGGGTAAGAGAGAAGAAAGAATAAAGAAAAGAAAAAAAAGACTACTGTAACAAACTGAAGCATAGGAATGGGATTTATGGAGGGAACAAGGTATTGCACATAGCACAAGGACATGGTTCCCAGAGACCTCAGGATACTGTCATCATCATCGTCATCGTCGTCATCATCATCATCATCAGTGTCATCACAATCATCATCACCATCACCAACATCCTGCATAATAATATTATTATTAATATTATGCAAATGGATGACTGCTCCACTAGGCTACATTTCCAGCTTCCTGTGAAACTAGTAGCCACATAATTCTGGCCTCTGGTATGTGAACAAAAATGCCATGTGGAAACTGTGTCCTGCTTTGAAGGTGCATGACTTTCACTCTGGAATGTAGAGCTAAGGACAGGAGACAAATGGCCATGTTGGCCACAGGATGCAAGCCAAAGATGAGGATGACAGAGTCACAAAGTGGAAGGCACCCGGCCACCTGACCAGTGAGGGACCACTCCACTGTCACTGTCATCCAGACTTGATGTCAACATGGGAAGTAGCTTTATAACAGCTGCATTGAAGTTGTAATACAATGCTACATATGCTACATGCTATCACAAAAGGAGTCCATAAATGCTCAATGAAAACAGAGGCATATTTGGCCAGGGAATTAATAGAACTCTCTCCATTCTTAATTTATTTATATACTTAAAATTTTAAATGGTATTAATAACAAAATTATTAATAATGCATATTTATCAATCAAGTTTTCTAGTGCTTGAAGTTTTTAATACAACTTTTTCTTTTCAAAAATTCTTTTTTCTCTTGGAGAAACTTGCTTCCAAGTATTTCTTTGGTAAACATGACTAATGTTTGTAAACGTAAATAATGACTGTAAGCATATGCTTTTGGCATTCATATGAAACTTTTCATAGACTAAATTCCTTTAAAGCACAAATTGCTAATCACTGGTTGCAAATAGTAAATATTTTATTTTATTTTGTTTTTGTTTTGTTTTTGTTTTTTGCAAATAGTAAATGTTTTAAACTTTAAAAAGATGCTGGGAGTGTGCAGTGATTAGATCAGGGACTTGACAGGACCACCTGAAGCACAGCTCTGTTCACAATAGCAAAAAGCTGGTACGAAACCAAATGCCCCTCAACTGACAAGTGGATAGAGAAAATGTGGTACATCTGCACAATGAAGTTCTATACTGCAGTAAAAAAAGACAACATCATGAACTTTGCAGGTAAATGGACGGAACTGGAAGATATTATGTTAAGTGAAGTAACACAGTCCCAGAAAAACAAACAATGAATGGTGTCCCTCATCTGTGGATGCTAGCGCCAATAACGTAGTTGTAAACATTTCTTGTTGGGAGTGATGCATAATGGAAACAACACCACCACCACCAACAGAAAAGACTGCATCAAAGAACTGACTGAAAGGGTGAATCTGGTGGGGTTGGGGAAGAGCAGGACAGGGGTCTAAATTCTATTTGTAACATAATCTTATACAAAAATATATGTAAAACAATAAAAAGGAAAAATAAATAAATAAATAAATAAATAAATAAATAAATAAATAAATAGAAAAAAAAAAGATGCTGGCTGAGTGTGGGTGCACACCTTTAATCCCAGCACTCAGGAGGCAGAGGCAGGTGGATCTCTGTGAATTGAAAGCCAGCCAGATCTACAGAGCAAGTTCATCTCTGTGAATTCAAGGCCAGCCTCATCTACATAGTGAGTTCCAGGACAGCTGAGGCTATAGGGAGACCCTGTTTCAAAAAGACCAAAATAAAATAATAGTAATAATAATAATAATAATAATAATAATATTTTTAGGTTTTTTGAGACAAAGTTTCCCTGTAGCCCCAGCTGGCCTTGAACTCACAGAGATCCACCTGCCTCTGCCTCCTGAGTGCTGGGATTAAAGGCGTGTGCCACCACACCCAGCAAAATATTTTTTAGAATATCCTAGCACTCGGGAGGCAGAGGCAAGCAGATCTCTGTGAATTCAAGCCCAGCCTGGTTTACAGAAGGAGCTCCAGGCCAGTTGGGAGTAAAGGGAAACCCTGTGTCAAAAAGACCAAGAAATTATTATAGAAAATGTCCAGCAAACACATGCTTAGAGACAGCAGTGTAATGAATCCCTATGTACCTTTCACATATCCTTAATGTCCTCCCCCTGGAAAATCTTGTTTCATTAGTTAGGTCTTATCCATTTCCAACCTGCTGCTTCTAAATTATATGTGGCAAATCCCAGACATCATTCATTTAATCCATAAATTTTTTAAATGAAAACAGGATCGTGAGACCGGCATCCAGGCCAGAAGAAATAATTCCTTATTATCAAACATGTAGTGCTTAATATTCTCTAATTATCTTTCCATTTCTTTTTTCAGAATCTAAATAACTTCAATATGTTATAATCAGTTGACATGTATCTTTCAGCATGTGGTTTATTTGGAGATTTATGGGAAGGATCACAAGCTTCTGATATGCTTGAGCTGTTTATTTTGGCATCTCTCTGCCACACAGAGATTCCCCAATTTCAGAACCTCAGCAGCTCTGCTCCTTACCCTGGACTTGAGGCCTGGGCTGACCCAGAGCAGGGTGGCCTGAATTTAGCACCTATTCTTTGCCCCAGCCAACTCATTTCTCAGTCCTTTGCAGATCCAGGCCAAAGTAACAGCAGATGCTCTCCAGTGGCATTCTAGGGCTGGCTCAGCAAGAACATAGAACTTCTCCCTCAGACTCCTAGGCCAAGAACGAATGAGCTGGGCTGGGAAGTAGGCAATTTGTGAAATGGAGTTGCACAAATGTAAGAGATCATCTAGCTCAGGGATTAGCAAAATTTCTATAAAGTATCAAACAGAAAATATTTTAAGCTTGGCAGGCCAAGCTAATTTCTGATGCTATTCTTCAACTGTGTGCTTGTGTGCAAAAGCAATCATAGACAACACATAACAGAGTTTCTCTATATATCAATAAAATTTTATAGACACAAATTTTAAGATGTAACATTTATTGTTGTCATATATAACTATATACTCCACGTTATACTGTGAAGTAGTGTAAGAATTTGTATCATAAAATGTTTTTGGCTCTTCAACCATATAATCATATAAAAATCAGTGAAGCAGGGCTGGAGAGATGGCCTAGCGGTTAAGAGCGCCGACCGCTCTTGCAGAGGACCCAGGTTCGATCCCCAGCACCCACATGGCGGCCGAGAGCAGTCTGAAACTCCAATTCCAGGAGAACTCCAGTTCCAGGGGAATCCGACACCCTCTTCTGACCTCCGCAGCATTGCACGACATGGGTGCACAGACATGCATGCAGACAGTACATTCATACACACACAGAAATAAAATAAAAAAAATTAAAAAAAAAAATCAGTGAAGCATGGTGGTCTGTGCCTATAATCTCAGCATTTAGGAGACTGAGGAAGGAGGCCAGCCTGGGCTACACAAGAAAACCTTGTCTCTCTCCATAGCTGGTTCTGTTGATCAAGGGAGATCCCTTCTGGGTTCCTGAAAGCATTGGTAGGCAAGGGGAGGGGAAAAATACCTGTCTTCAGCCCCAGAGCCCCAGAGGCCACCTGCTGCTTGCTCTCTGGTTGTCTGGGCCTTCTATTTGGAAGCCATTATGCGGTGACTGTGGGGAACATTGCATGGTGATGGGGCCCACCCAGCCAGCCAGGTCAAGATGGCACTGAGGGGAGGTAGAGGAAGAGGGACCTGGGTTATTTGCCAAAACCTCTGGTTGGGGAAAGATAAGGACAAGGAGCATGAGTTACAATTGTCAGCCATATATGCCAATCTGCCTGAGAGGGTCAGAGGGGCAGCAAGAACATTGGTCATTTGCTTTTACACCTAAATGCCTTTTGTGGCTGTATTGTATATAAGTCACTGCCCTGCTTGCAATAAAGTGAGATCCTGCTTGACTGGACTCCCCGCTGCGTCTGAGTGTCTCCAGGAACTGAGGAGGCTGGGGAGTGGGCAAGCTGTGCACTTACCTTTCCTCAGCCCAGTCAGTTCCAGGACAGGACCCCACTAAGACCCAACACCTGGTGCCCAACGTGGGGTGTGAAGAGGGGGACCCTGAGGTACCCCGTGCCTGCCAGCTGAGGCCAAGTGGTCTTCCAGGGTAAGTAAGAATCTAAGTATGGGTAACGCAACTTCAACTAAGAAGAATCCTGCCTTGAGAGCTTTATGCCTCATGTTACAGTCTAGAGGACTTGAGTTAACTGAGACCAATGCCCTGAACACTTGGGAAACTACCGTCTCCCTTGCCCCTGGGATTACGGGGGCCAACCTCTTCTCCTGGCAAACTTGGGCTAGAGTGGAGCAACTGGCAAGGGAAAGGGAGAGGCATTTTTGCATCATCTACCCCTCGGCTTTTACCCATTACGGCCCTAAAGACCTCTTTCCACTGAATGCACTCCCTCCCCCAGAGGAGGGAGCCTCGGGGGAAGAGCCGAGCTTCAGGACGGATAGACAAGGACACCAGAGAAATGGGCGGTCTTTACAAAAGAGTGCACCGAGGGGACGGAGGCACGGGTGCGCCCCCCCCCCCCCCCACCCCCGCCAGGCACAGGGGGAGGCGGCTCCGTGTCACTGCCACCGCAGCCCGGCTTCAGCACCCCCTGGTTGGTGCAGACCACATCTCTGCTGCTGCAGCAGCAGCTGCAGCAGCAGCCACAGCAGCTGCAGCCGCCCAGCTCCTCAGTCACCACCCCCATCTTTACTTTAAGGACTGTTTTTTCTCCATCCCCCTGCACCCAGAGGATTGTAGTAAGTTTGCTTTCTCAATGCCTTTGCTCCAACAAATCCCCCCTTTTAAGGTACTGGGAACCCATCTTTCCCTTACAAGGGTCAGTCCTGTGAAGACTGATATAAGAATGCCAGAGTGTCTTACTCTGACACAGCTCCAGAGTCTGCTTGGAGAGATTAACTGGCTTAGGCCTTGGGTGGCTATCCATACAGAAAAACTAACACCGATGTTTGACTTGCTGAGAGATAAGAGTCCCCAGGGGGCTGGAGAGATGGCCTAGTGGTTGAGAGCGCCGACAGCTCTTGCAGGTTCGATCCCCAGCACCCACATGGCGGCCGAGAACCGTCTGAAACTCTGATTTCAGGAGAACTCCAGTTCCAGGGGAATCTGAGACCCTCTTCTGACCTCCGCGGCATTGCACGACACGGGTGCACAAACTTGCATGCAGACAGTACATTCATACACATACAGAAATAAATAAAATTAAAAGGGGGGGGGGAAGAGTCCCCAGGAGGAGATCCCTATCACACAGGAGCATCGGGAGATTTTCAGGGCTTTTCAAGAGGCTTTGCATGGCTGCTTATTGGCTAGATATTCTAAAGAACATCCTCTGTCTCTATGGGTGCTTTCGGGATCTGACTTAACTACAGCAGTAATTACTCAAGAGGGGGGACCCTTGGAATGGATACACACATCCATAGCAGGTGCGCCTCGGGTTTACTCTCAGACAGACCAACTGGCAGATGCCATAATTCGGGGAAGAACACTGGCACAAAGGCATTACAGGACAGACCCCCATCACATTATCCTCCCATACAGGACATCAGACATTGAATAGCTGGCCCGTAACCATTCTTTCCTGGCTATCTCCTTGGAAGGGTTCATGGGAAAAGTAGATTGCCACTTTGGTCCCTCCAAGTGGGCCACCTTCTTACAGAAATTTCCCCTAGCACTCACAATGCCCCCCTGCTTTCTGAGACACTTATACCACACGCACTGTGCATTTTCACTGACAGAGGGAAAGCTGGCTCGGCCTATGTAGCCTTGGGAGGGAACAGTCCCACTCCAACCAGCCAAAGATTCCAACTGAGCCAAGGATCCGCTCAATATAAGGAGTTGCTGGCAGTTGTGATGGCACTGCAGGACATCCATGAACCCTGTAACCTCTTCTCCAACAGCCTGTACATTACTAACCTCTTACCCCACTTGCCACAAGCCCACATTAGACTTGACAGCAACCCAATCTCCCCCCTCATGGTAGAGCTTAAAGCCCTCTTAGAAGGAAGGAGTGCCCCGATATATCTCCAGCACCTTAGAGGACACTCGGGCTTCCCTGGCTTCTTTTCTATGGGAAATGCCCTAGAAGACCAGCTGGCCTCGGGGCCTAACATCTTAACAGCTCAGGAAGCTGCAAACTTTCATGAGCTAACCCATGTAAATTGGAGAGGGCTACACAAAATGTTCCCCCAGGTGCCTGTGAAGGAATTGAAAAAAATTGTCCAAACATGTAAATCTTGCCAACCCTTTCTCAGAATACCCCTGCTCCAACCCCAAGGAGTTAATCCTCGGGGCCTGAGACTTAATGCCCTCTGTCAAACAAATGTCACCCACTTTGCTGCCTTTGGCAAACTTAAGTATGTTTTTGTATCCATCGATACTTACTCCAGAGCCTGCTGGGCCATGGCCCATTCTGGAGAAAGGGCCAAAGATGCCCAATCCCACTTTCTCCAATGTTTTGCAACATTAGGACTGCCCCACCAAATCAAAATGGACAACAGACCTTGCTTTGCCTCTAAGGCTCTTGCAGGCTTCTTTGAGAGATAGGGTATTAAACATACTACAGGAATCCCCTACAACCCCCAGGGACAAGCCATTGTTGAAAGAAATCACCAACACCTTAAGGAACAATTACAAAAACAAAAAGGGGGAGTAAGCCCCCACCTGCAATTGACAGAAGCTCTGTTTACTATAAATATTTTAAATTTTTCTAAAGATATGACGGAATCCAGGTTCCAAAAACACTGGGGACACACAAGCCTCAACCCCCAGGTGAAGGTTAAATGGAAAGATCCTTTAAGACACCAATGGAAAGGCCCAGACCCACTAATTAAGATGGGAAGGGGCTTTGGGTATGTGTATCCTATAGGGGAGGAGGTGCCTAGCTGGGTGCTGGCAAGGAACCTAAAGTTTTTGCCCATTTCCTCAGAACAGGAGGATGACCAAAAACAAACCAACAAAGAAAGAAAGAGGATATGGTGGTCTCAACTCACCTTCAGAAGCAAGAAAAAACACAAAGTGATAAAAAGCACTAACCAGGCCCAAGGGCAACAGACCCTTGAGAAGCTCTTATGTGCTTTAACGCTTACAGATGGTGCGGTTCCAGAGTCTGCTGGTGGCTGCATGGGTGACGGCAGGACTGACAGGAGTGCTGCACCAAAACTCCCATCAACCGCAGAGATGACATGGCTGGTGACCAATCCCATCAATGGAGGGATCCTCAACAGCACCACGAATGATACCGAAACCCCCATCAACCACAGAGAGTGACATGGCTGGTGACCAATCCTGACAATGGAGGGATCCTCAACAGCACCACGAATGATACCCTCCCCCTTGCATGGTGGCCACCGCTCTTCTTCAGTCTCTGCGATCTAGCCCAAGGAAGCTGGGATGTGGCTGATTGGACCCCGGCTCACCTGGGGAGGCCAGAATGTAATGGACAAAAGGGATGCACCCTGCCAGTGGTGGGAGACCACAGTTCCCCGGGATGTTCCCACATCCTCAAATGAGCTGCACTCAGGGACACTGACATTTACATATGCCCTGGGAGTAACCAGACTGCAAAAAAGATATCTGACTGTGGTGGGCCAGGAGACTTCTACTATAAGGCATGGGGGTGTGAGACTACAGGATCATGCTCTTGGGTGGGGCACAAGGGAGCCATTCAGGTCACTAGGGTAAAGACACAAAGAAAGGCCAGCAACCCCCTCTGTGGGGTATGCACCAATTACCACTGCAACCCCATTCAGGTAACATTCACTGAAGAGGGCAAGAAGGGGACTGGACTTAGTGTTCCTGGAACATGGAGGGGGTCTGTCAAGCCTTGGAGGAGGAATGCTGCTTCTACACCAATCACTCGGGGATTATTAAAAAAAATCTTGATGAGATAAGGAAGGGAACTGAGGACAGGCAGAGAGAGTATGGGTCCACCTGGTACCAACAATGGTTTGAATGGTCCCCCTGGCTGACCACTCTTATTTCCATGCTGATGGGCTCCCTTCTTATAATTTCATTCCTGTGCATATTTGGGCCCTGCCTCTTTAACAGGCTAACCAGGCTGTTCAGAGAAAAGGCCCAGGAAGTACAACTCATGGCCCTTAGGTTGCTCTATGACCAGCTGGAACCCGAAGACTTCCACACACTATAAGGTGAACCTTACATAAGGTGCTTCAATGGTGAACCTCCGAGGAAGTACCACACCCATACCTCGGAAAGAGGTGGGTTATAAAAGAAAAAAGGGGGAGTCTGATGGGGCCCACCCAGCCGGCCAGGTCAAGATGGCACTGAGGGGAGGTAGAGGAGGGGGGACCCGGGTTGTTTGCCAAAACCTCTGGTAGGGGAAAGATAAGGACAAGCAGCATGAGTTACAATTGTCAGCCCTGTGTGCCAATCCACCTGAGAGGGTCAGAGGGGCTGCAAGAACATTGGTCATTTGCTTTCACTCCTAAATGCCTTTTGTGGCTGTTTTGTATATGGGGAACAAGCCAGTAGCACACTTACCTTTCCTCAGCCCAGTCAGTTCCAGGACAGGACCCGACTAAGACTTGACACATGGGGCCATGGCTGATGAGGGAATGTCTGCGGGGAATGTCAAATCAAAGGC
The DNA here is from genome assembly GCA_009823505.1 of Rhizomys pruinosus. Classification (NCBI taxonomy): domain Eukaryota; kingdom Metazoa; phylum Chordata; class Mammalia; order Rodentia; family Spalacidae; genus Rhizomys; species Rhizomys pruinosus. Next base: position 1,726,361 of record VZQC01005638.1, read on the forward strand.
CTGCTCAATGCCAAGCAGCAAGCAGGGTCAGTGAGTCAGATCCAGGCAGCACAAAAGGGACCAGACAGGAAGCCCATACCAAAAGGCAGGATGTGAGCAAGCAAGGAACTCAGAAGGAGGGGAATCGGTGAGCAGGGAAGGGAGCACCTGCTTCAAGGCAATGGTGAAGGAGGCATGGGAGATTCACATATGCCAGGTAGGAATGGAGACCCATTCCAATCTCTCCAGAATGGTAATATATTAAAAGCCACAGAGGAAATCTAGACATGATGGCACGCAACTGTAGTTCTAGCTACTTGTGGGGCTGGGGTGGGAGGATCACTTAAGTCCACAGTTAAAGACTAGCCTAGGCAATATGGCAAAACACCCAGCTCAAAAATAAACCCGCCTACGATGATGGTGACTATGCTGACAATAGCGATGATGATGGGGTGACAATGGCAATGGTGACGGTGACAGTGACGGTGACGAGTGTGATGATGGTGATGATGGTGATGGTGGCGACTGTGATGGTGATGATGACAGTGACAATCATGACCACAGTGACGGTGAAATGGCGATGATGGTGATGAGGAGGGGATGACAGTAATGACCTTATTGATGATGATGGTGATGAGGACGATGATGGCAATGACAGTGAAGACCATGTTGATGAGCACGAGCATGATTACGTCCATGCTGAGGATGATGAAGTTGATGACATCTCCACCTCCAGAAAACTCACTGTTACTTCAATTCCTAGACAAGAAGCTATGGTCCAGGTAATCCAACAATGACTGTCTCCCGCTGGAGAGGCTGAAAATCACCAACTGCTCAGTCCAGGAAGCTGGATGTCTCAGTAGTCCCCATCTGCTGCTGAAAGCCTGGAAGATTCCTGGAGAGCTGCTGGTCTTCAGTCTACCTTGGAATCTGAAGAAGTTGGTTCTAATATCAGCAAAGGAATGCAATAGGATGGACAAACTCCCCAGCAAGGGTGAAGACAAGCAGGCAAAAGCTCCCTCTGCCATGTCCTTTTACACAGGCTGCCCCCAGAAGTTACCCACATTTAGGGTGGGTCTTCCTTATACAAAAAATCTAATCAAGAAAATCCTTCCCCTGAGTGGTCAGCGTTTGTGTTTTGATTGATTCCAGATCCCCTCAAGTTGACACCAAGATAAGTTATCACAGCCTTTAACCCCAGCACTGGGGAGGCAGATGTAGGAGAATCTCTGTGAGATTGAGGCCAGCTTGGTCTACAATGTGAGTTCCAGTCTAGCTGAGGACTACACAGGGACCCTGTCTGAAAACAAAAAGACTGGAGATTGGGGAGTGTAGTCTAGAGAGATGGCTCAGTGGCTAAAAACACCAGGTGCCCTTGCGGAGGACACAGGTTCTGTTCCAAGCACCCACACTGAAGCCGACCATCTGTAATTCCATTCCAAGAGACCCAATGCCCTCCTCTGGTTTGGCATTGCATGTACACAGTGCACCCACCTACATGCAAGTAAAACATCCACCTGCATAAAATGAAACTAAATAGTCTGGTGCTGGTGTGGGGGCACACGCCTTTAATCCCAGCACTTGGGAGGCAGAGGCAGGCAGATCTCTGTGAATTCAAGGCCAGTCTGTTCTACAAAGACAGTTCCGGGCCAGCTGGGGCTACAGGAAGACCCTGTCTCAAAAAGACCCCCCAAATTAATTAATTAATTAAATTTAATTAAGAAAATAAAACTAAATAAATGTAATTTGTAAGATTTGTGTGTTTATGTATAAATGTTTTGGTCACGTGTATGTGTACCACATGCAGGCCTGGTACCCAAGAGAGCCAGAAGGGGCTTTCAGATTCCCCGGACCTAGAGCACTAGTCACTCACATGGGTGGTAGGAACTGAACCAGGATCCTCTAGAATTGCAGCAAGTGCTCCTAGCCTCTGAGCCATCTCACCAGCCCTTTTCCACGTTTTTAAATCATGTGTAAATCAGTTTGTAATCAGCAGCACCTCAATTTGCAACAAATGACTACGTAGCTACGCTGCTCACGCGCACAATCTGGCCTCCCTTTTCTTTTTTAATAGAATCTTTTTTTTTAATTTTATTTATTTCTGTATCTGTATTAATGTACTGTCTGCATGCACGTTTGTGCACCCGTGTCGTGCAATGCCGCGCAGGTAAGAAGAGGGTCTCGGATTCCCCTGGAACTGGAGTTCTCCTGGAATTGGAGTTACAGACGGTTCTCAGCCGCCATGTGGGTGCTGGGGATCGAACCCGGGTCCTCTGCAAGTGCAGTCGGTGCTCTTAACCACTAGGCTATCTCTCCAGCCCCCCTGGCCTCCCTTTTCTGGTCTTTCCTCTTTAAGGCAGGCATGTTCTTAGAACTATAAATGTTGTTTAATTGCCATTTATGTCTTCAAAATGGTTCCATGTTGACTTGGCACTAAAATGAACAGTTACTGTGTGCTGGAGCTGGGGCTGGAGCTCAGCTAGCAGAGCTTGCCAAGCATGAATGAGGTGCCAGGTTCAGTCCCCAGCACTGAGTAAGCCGGATGTGATGTGCATGCCTGCAATCCCAGCACTCAGTCCCCAGCACTGAGTAAGCCGGATGTTATGTGCATGCCTGCAATCCCAGTACTCAGCAGGTAGACAGGAAGACTGGAAGTTCAAGGCAGCCTGGGCTCCATGAGACCCTGTCTGCTCTAATACTTGGTGCCCACCTAGTACCACGCTTTGAGAAGGTTGTGGAACATTCCGGAAGTGAAACTTCACTGCAGCAGGTGGGTCTCTGTGGGGTGGGCCTTGAGGTTTTACAACCTGGCCCCACTTCCTGTTCACGCTGTGCTTCCTGTGTGTGAATCCAGCTTCCACCCAGCTTCCTGCTCCTACCACCATCCCTTCCCTGCCCGCTGCCTTGTTGCTCCCACCACCAATGTGTCCCTCTGGAACTAAAGCCAAAATAAACCCTTTATTCCTTTCATTACTTTTGTCAGGGTGTTCTATCACAGCAATGAGAATGTGAGGCAGTACCAGCTCATGCAGTGTTCACAACAATCCTAAGCAAACAGAGATGCAGAGAAATTCAGCAGTTTGTCCAGCTTCACAATTTGGAGGAAAGAACAGGGTTTTGCTTACTGAGAGATCCCAGTTCAGTGCATTGTCCCACAAAAGTCATTCTTAACTCAGAAGATATTAAAACAGGTGGAGTACATTTGTTCCATGGCCTACGGTTTGCCAATCCTTAACATAACCCACCCATCTCTTCTCTAACTAAAACTAAACAAAGGGCCGTGTGTGTGGTGGCACATGCCTTTAATCCCAGCACTCAGGAGGCAGAGGCAGGTGGATCTCTGTGAGTCCAAGGCTAGCCTGGTCTACCTAGTGAGTTCTAGGACACCTGGGGCTACAGGGAGACCCTGTCAAAAAAAGAACCCCCCCAAAACACCCCAAAACTAAACTAAGAACCAGAGAGGTAAGTCAATTCACCCAAAGTTTCACAGCAGCTCAAATTAAAGTCTTCATCCCCTAAAAACCACCAAAGAATATTTAATATGCAAGAATGATATCTTTAAGAACTATTTAATAGGCCAAGGACAAAGAACCCAAGCTTACACCCTGCCATATGGATTCTCAATGACAACAGAGAACCTGATTGCAGTGCCCGTCTCCTAGTAACCACAGCTTCTCTGTTGAAAGATCACTCTGACATGTTATTTATAACTTATTTTCTAGAAGAGAGGGTGAGTGATTTGATTATATTTAGTTACAGGAGCCAGGGATATCCCGATGTACCATCTTAGGATAGACACAGCCTTAAAATCACAGCTGCCAGAAGATGGAAGAACCAAAGACAGCTGCAGGCAGTGTGGTCCCTGCTACTGACAGGGTCCATGCCACAGTTACTGCTGTGCCTGACACACGTGATACAAGAGGCTGGGTGGAGGAAGGGAGCATCCTGTTGCCTGCATGGAGGGGAGGAACCTTCCCTCACCTTGCTCATTACAGGGAGCAGCAGCTGGCTTGCCTCCCTTTCTGACTGTTAGCAATACCTCTGCCTTCTGCTCCTAGCACTACATTCCTGGGAGTGAATTCTGTTGTGCTGAAGGAGCTTTCTGGGTTCCAAGGAAAAATGATTGCTTTGATGTCAGTGGATGGATCATAGAGCATTACAAACCTAACACAAACAGCTCATAAAAACACAAGAGGCCCTGGGCCTGGAGTCAAGAGATTGCAGGTAGAGCTAGGTAGAAATTGGAGACTAATAAGCCAAAATAGACTACATGGGGATCATTGCCTGCTGTCCGACCCAGCATTTTATTTACCTACTCAGGCCTAGAGAGGGAAGTTACCTCTTAAGACCACACAACAGACATATTTGAAAAACCAAGACTGTTGCTCGCTACCTCATCGCCTTTCTGGTGCCAGAGTAGCCCCTAAAACACGACAAAGATGATCTCAGAGCAGACAGTGAGCAGCTAAGAACCCCTGCTGCAGTGAATTAGGCAGAATGTTCACATCTGTAGTCCATCGGTTTGATATCTATGTGTCACTGCAGTCAAGAAAATAAGAAATAAAGAAGATCAGGGAGATGGCAAGTCGTTGGAGATATCCAATGGATAAACTTCTGTCCCATCACTTGTAGAATGTGGTCTTCAGGTTTAGGTGTCTACTCTGTGGACAAAAGATGAACAATCACTCAGGAATGGTGTGTGCTTTGAAATAACAGGATTCTTTTTTTTTTTTTTTTTTTTTTGGTATTTTTTGAGACAGGGTCTCCCTGTAGCCCCAGCTGTCCTGGAACCAACTATATAGACCAGACTGGCATTGAACTCACAGAGATCCACCTGCCTCTGCCTCCTGAGTGCTGGGATTAAGGGCGTGTGCCACCACACCCGGCCAACAGGATTATTCTTAATCTCCTGTCATTCATTCAGGAAATAATATGGTTTGAGGGGAGGGTTATCACTGTTGTCATTAGTTTGACCATTTCTTGGTTTTTGTTTTAAAAACAGGGCATCACTGTGCAGTTTGGGCTAGCATAGAACCTGCCTCAGCTTCCCAAGTAGCCAAAATTATGGACCTATGCCTGTGAATCCTTGATGCATGCAAAGGTTTTCCCCAAGATCAGAGACTCAGCAACACAGACAACGCTCTCTCCTGCTAGTCTTGAAGCAACCAGTTCTTACACTACAAAGACATGAGTTCTGCCAACAACTATGCAAGCTCAGAATCAGAGCCCCAAGTATCAAAAAGGACAGAAAACTCAGGCTGATCTGTGTCTATACCAATGGTAACCTACCATAATAATTAGTACTGTTTAAAACGTCTGTATATCTAATTGCTTGTGCTTCATTAGTAGGATTAAAAGGTTATTCCTGGATAAACTGCCAACCCATGAAAGGAAACAGCCTGAACTGATCAGAGTCCAAAACCACATCACCAGAGAAAGTAGACTGTTTTGCTTTTCACCCACTTGTGCCCCTTTTCTAAAGCCTAGGGAACAATCTGCAGAAGAGGGGGCGTGGTAGAATGTAAGGGCTGCGATTGGGGTGAATGGTGAAACTACAGCAATATAGATTGGACTCTTATTTGGTCAACATGCTTGTACATACAAACCCCTCCAGCTGGACAATGGGGACCTTGGGCTGTATAAGTTTGGACATAGCTGCTTGCAAATTGGTTTTACATGAAGGATGTTTGTATTCATTACTTATTACTTACTATTAAAAAAAAAAGAAAAGAAAAATCAGACCGGCCTATAGTCTTGTGAGACCCTGAGAAGGGTACCCAGACTCCTAACCCACAGACACTGTAGATAACAAATGGGTGCTATTTAAGCTCCCGGGTCTGTGGGAATTTGTTACACACCAATATTTTGGTAACTCAAAGAAGGGTAAAGATTCTCACTAAGATGGTCTCACTCTAGAACCTGTGTTGTTAAGTGCTGGTTCTTGGAATTTCTGTGATAACACTTGGGATACCAAAGGAAGGCTTACCCAATGGGCACTGTGGTTTTCACTTTCAGAAAAGTGTTTAGTTAACCACAGAAGATATTCAAAACTGTTATAAAATAAGTTTTGTGTCCAGTGACTTTTGCTTCACTGTAAGTTGGGTTTAAAGCTGATGAGGCTAAGCTATGATGGGGTGGAGGTTGTGTGTATTAAGTACATTTTTGTAGTAGTGCTTAGGATTGAGTCCAGGCTTTTATACATGCTAAGTATTATAGTTTAATGTGAAAGGTCCCACACAAGTGCATGTATTTGAACATTATCCCCAGCTGGTGGTGCTGTCTTAAGAGGTGGTAGAGCCTTTTGACCTGGAGTTGAGCTGACAAATAGGCTACTTTGAGTGTGTAAGGGCTCGTGGCCTCGCTCTGCTTCTGATCTTCATCTCTGCGTCCCATCTGCCAAGACGTGAACAAGGCACTGCACAAGCTTCTGCTGCCGTGGATCCAGCCACCCTCATTAGCTGTCATGACTTCTCCACCAGGAAACTGTGATCCCAAGTAAACTTTTCCTCCTTTAAGTTGCTTCTGTCTAGTATTCTGTCATAGTGACAAGAGCTTAACACACGAGGCAAGTTCTTGACCACTGAGCTACAATCGCCTCTCCGATGCATCTTTGTCTTTCAATATTCAACCTATCCTCAAGGGTCACTAGTACTTCTTTTTTTTCTTCTTGTTTACTTGTTTTTATTTATTTGTGGGGTGGAAGGAAGACTGTGGTATATGTGTATGTGTGTGGGAGCAGGTTACACACGAGGCCACAGGAGGACATTGGGTGTCATGTGCTGTCTCTCTCTACCTTAGTCCTTTGAGTCAGGGTCTCTCACTGAGCTGGTGGCCAGCAAGTCCCAGTGATCCTCCCATCTCCAACTACCAGAGTATTGTGGTTATTGGTGTAGTCATATCCAATTTTTATTTGAATGCTGGGAATTTGAACTGAAAGCCTGATGCTTGCATAGCAAGTTGGCTATTTGCTTAGCTGCAAATACTGTTACTACCAGGTCAGAAAGAGTTATCAAAAGGAAAGGGTTAACCATGCAGAAGCAACTCTCTAGTTGAAGCAAGCCTGGTTCCCTTGACTGCCTTAACCACAAGAATACAGTCTGACTCTGAGTTCCTAGTTCCCACAGCTACCTGAGGTCAGGATGAACTTTCCCAGCCCTGGAGGAGTGCTTCTCACCCCCTAAGGAGCCCATTACTCTCCAAGGGGCTTCACGCTGCTAAACACAACCAATCAGCTTAAAGGTCACCACTGCTTGCATTGTGTTTCGATGGCCTTGCAATTGTGTTTGTATGATGTCAACAAATTCTTCTAGTTTGTTGTTTTTGTCTTTAAAACTCTCTGTAACAGACAGTCTTGGTTGGTTGCACTCATCCCTGCGTGGAGTGGGTTGCGACTCTGACACATCAACAATTGACGCATCAGTTTTCTTAATTGGGTTCTGGTGCACCCGCAAATTAAATAAATTTTGTATTAAAGATTAAATCCTGGGCTTGAGAGTTTTTCTGTGCAATTTTTGGACCCAACATCTGTGGCCCCTCGTTGGTTTCTTTTGTGAGTGTGGTAGTTTGAGTCCAACATCACCTATGTGAAAAGATGCTATGGCCGGGCATGGTGGCGCACGCCTTTAATCCTAGCACTTGGGAGGCAGAGGCAGGCGGATCTTTGTGAGTTCAAGGCCAGCCTGGTCTACAGAGTGAGTTCCAGGACAGCTGGGGCTACAGGGAGACCCTATCTCAAAAAGACAAAAAAAAAAAAAGAAAAGAAAAGAAAAGATGCTATGAAGTCCTGAGAAGGCTGGAGATGAGGGACTAAAAAACAGATAGGAACAAAGGATCGTTCCTTAGGGTTAATGAAGATTTTGCTGCTGCTGCTGCTGCTGTTCATAATGATGATGATAGTTTTGGTGATGATGATGATGGCAGTGATGGTGTTGATGGTGATGGTGATGATGACAGTGATGGTGATGGTGATGATGATGATGATGGTAATGATGACAGTGATGGTGATGATGGTGATGATGACAGTGAT
>VZQC01005638.1:1750012-1795569 GCA_009823505.1 Rhizomys pruinosus
ACTGGCCAGGATCAAGAAAACAAATGATACCAAGTGCTGGAGAGGTTGTGGGGAAAGGGGAACACTCATCCATTGCTGGTGGGAATGTAAACTTGTATAGCCACTATGGAAAGCAGTGTGGAGAACCCTTGGAAGACTCAAAATGAGCTTGCCATTTGACCCAGTCATACCACTCCTGGGTATATACCCACAAGACTCATCTTACTGCAGAAACACATGCACAGCTATATTTATTGCAGCTCTGTTCACAATAGCAAAAAGCTGGAACCAACCCAAATGCCCTTCAACTGACAAGTGGATATAGAAAATGTGGAGCATGTACACAATGGAGTTCTATGCAGCAGTAAAGAAAGACAATCTAGCATTGTCAACTTTCAATGTAATCTTTCCTTAAACTCTCCCACAGGACATAATCACATGGTACCTGCAGCCCTCCAAGTTCCTTTCTGCCATGCACAAGCTTTAGAGCGCAGCTCTCCCCTGCCACATGTGCAATGCAGACAAGCTGAGAGGCTCCACCGCTCTTTCTCCATGGGCAGATCTGTCTCCCTCAAAGTCCTCTCTCTGGCTCAAACGCCTGGTGTCACAGGAGGCCAGGCCGGCAACAGAGCTCTCATAAGACCCAAGATGCCCCACTTCACTCGCAGTCATGGAAACCCTGAATGGAGCCTTAGCTTCTGCCTTACACTGTTGAGTTAGCCACTCGCCTCTCATGTGGTGAACAGTAGTAGTATGTAATCCCGGGAGTGCTGTGGGCCTTACCAGATATGTGGCCTACACTGTGATGTAGTTTAGACACTATAGCAAGTATATAGACTGAGCATCCCTGATTCAAATTTAAAATGGTCCAAAGTTCAAAACTTTTTGAGCACTGACATGACAAGTGGAAAGTTCCATACCTGACTTCACGTGATAGACTGCAATCAAAAAGCAGACACATTAAAAATGTCTAGAAACCAACTTTGGCCACTGGGCATAGGATTTAGATGAAATGCAACTGAGCTTCATATTCAGACTTGGGCCCTATTCATAAGCTGTCTTGTTACACACACACACACACACACACACACACACACATGCGTGCGCAGGCACTCATGCTCATACATGCACCCACATTTTCCAAAATCCAAAAACTTCCAAAATCTTAACACTGTCAGGTTGGTCCTAAATTTTCTAAAGAAGGAACAACACTTAACTTGTACATCTATTTTACTTGACAAGATAATGTTCTTAATGAAAACTTTCTCATAAAAATATTTCGTGGGGCTGGAGAGATGGCTCAGCAGTTAAGAGCACTGGATGCTCTTGCAGGGGACCTAGGTTCCATTCCCAGCACCCACATGGTGGCTAATGCCTGTCTATAACTCCAGATCCAGGGAAATCCAATGCCCTCTTCTGATCTCTGTAGGCATTGCATGACATAGGCATACTTACACACATGCAAGCAATACACTCATTCACATAAAAAAAAAAAAAATAGCTAGGCTTGGTGGTGCACGCCTTTAATCCTAGCACTCAGGAGGCAGAAGCAGGCGGGTCTTTGTGAGTTCAAGGCCAGCCTGGTCTACAAAGTGAGTTCCAGGACAGCTGGGGCTACAGGGAGACCCTGTCTCGAAAAATACCAAAATAATAATAATAATAATAATAAATTATTATTATTATTATTAAAAAATAAATAAATAAACAAGTAAAATATTTTTAAAATGTGTTCTTGGCATCCATAATAAATTTCTATGGAGTGTAGCATTTTTTTAAATGTACACATATCTGAAAAACTAGACTATCTTTTATGTAAAAAAGGAAAAAATTATGATTTTTATATGGTATTTGCTTGCAAATAAAGAGATAAATTCCACAAGCCTTCCTTGGAAACGATGGAGGTGCAGGGCTCAAGGGAAGAGACAGGAGACACGGGGACGTCTTTTCACAGCATACATTTTGTATTCTGGATTTTGAACCACATGATGTACTATCTATTTTTAAAGACACACACACATTTTTAAAAAAGCAAAAAAGCAAAAGGCACTCACAGATGTTTGCAAAGCCTTTGTCTGCATTAGGGGGCAGGAGAATGCAATCTGAAAGCTCTGTTTACCAACAAACACAAACAGAAGCCAAGGAAGCCCTCCCTACCTCCCCCCAAGGCAGGCCTCTCCCTTTGGAAAAGGCAGAAGATTCAGAGCACTGTGGCGGAAGCAAAGTTGATGGAGTGTTAAGGAAGTCCCCAAAGTAGAGAGAATTTATTTTTCTTTTAAAAGTAAATTCAGATTTATTCCCATTATGTGGCCAGATGTTGGTGTGCCCTCTAAATAACAGTAGCATTCATTAAACACACCATGGGGGTCTGAATACCCTCATTCCAGGGAGATGTCTTGGAGGCTTGACGAGTTCTACTTAGCATTTCTGCCCTGCAGCCGCCTGACAAATGACTCAGAACCTCTGAGTTCAGATGCTCACTGGCCACTGTCTTCTGCAATGGCTCTGTGAAAGGGGCACTCGTCCCATCTCTTTGCTGGGGAACCCCTCGGGAAATGGGGGCCGAATATAGCAGCCTGCTCACCTGTTCCCGCCTCACCTCTCCTGTTTCTCACCCTTTGTTGCCCTTTCTCCAGAACTAGAGTTTTCTTCCTTTCTGACATCTAGCAGTGTGCTCCGGAAATGAGACTGTGGTTCTGAGTGAGGCTGTAGAGCAGAGGCGTGGCCCCTGGGCTCTGATCCAGCCCTGACCAATGGCCTTCCTTCCCTTCCGTTCTAGATTGCTATCCTCTCCCACACCCAGCCTGGAATGCATTCTTACGGCCTCTTATTAACAACCAATAAACCCCTGGTAGAACTGCAGCACTGCCTAGAAATATCATAGTAAAACTGTGATATCAAGAGACCAAAATGAGCTCTGACAGAAAGAAAGCATGTGAGGGATGATTTGGGGGAGAAGGAGGCAGAACATGGTTCTCCCAGCACGAGGTAGACCTGGGCCTTGTTGGGTCTTAGAAATTGATTCTGTACCTATGGATATTTCTCTTAGGCATCTCAGGACCAGGTAGTGAGACCTGCTATATACACCTTCTACCCTGCTCTCTGCCCAGGAGCCTGACCTATAGGGTTTTTATCAACAGGGAGACTCCCTTAACAGGGCACCCCTCCTCTAGCTTCTATTGGGTTTGAGCAATGGGAAGCCCCAAGAAGAGACTAGAGAGGGAAAGAAGGAAGTTGGGCTAGCTGAGGATATCTTCTTCCTAGCTCAAGACCCTCCCATCTAGAGATCATAATGATTCTTCACTGCTGCTAGCCCTGAGACCCATACTAACCGCTGTGGTGGCCCCACACTCAGCCCACACGTTTGTAAACAGTCCTGTATTAAGTTCCTTTGACTGACTATCCTGACTTGAGCATGTTGCTATTCCTGCTAGAAGCCTAGCTAATACAAGGAATTACAGTTCCCCCCATCCCCTCACGGCTGTTTTTAGTCTATGTGTGCCACTAAACTTCCCTGGGTCTGAAGTCTTTTCAGTATAAAATGCAATGATAAAATTGCATATTTTTTTTTTTGTCTTTTCAAGACAGGGTCTCCCTGTAGCTCTGGCTGTCCTGGAACTTGCTATGTAGACCAGGTTGGTCTTGAACTCACAAAGATCCACCTGCCTCTGCCTCTCAAGTGCTAGGACTAAAGGCGTGCGCCACTACGCCTGGCTAAAATTGCATTATTTTTTAATTCAACAGATATTTAATATTAGCCTCTTACATATCAGACATTCTGTTGCATATGAAGAAATCAAGGGTGAACATCATAGAAAGACCACCAACCTATTGGATAGTCCAGGGAGTAAATGTATTCTTAGGACTCAGTGATTCTAAAATCTCTGATCCCATGATCTAGCAATTTTTTTATTAATTTTATTTATTTCTGTATGTGTATCAATGTACTGTCTGCATACAAGTCTGTGCACCCGTGTCGTGCAATGCCGCGGAGGTCAGAAGAGGGTGTCGGATTCCCCTGGAACTGGAGTTTCAGACGGTTCTCGGCCACCATGTGGGTGCTGATCGAACCCGGGTCCTCTGTAAGAGCGGTCGGCGCTCTTAACTGCTAGGCCATCTCTCCAGCCCCATAATCTAGCAATTTACAAAGCAAGAAGAGACTTAGGGAAGGATCATCAACAAGGATGGTTCTATCTCAGACTGGAGATGGGGGCAGAGAATTAGATGAGGACAAGTGGTCACAGGAAAACTCTAAGCCCTGGAATAAAGGACAAGGCAGTTGGGTAGAGAAAGTGAACATTACTGGAATTATTGAATACCTGTCTTAATGTATGTGTGTGTGCATGTGTGACTGACAGTCACTGTCACTGTCACTATCATCTAAAATGGTATAGAACATGATGCCAGGAGAAGAGATGATGTTATAAATACTAGAAATCTGGCAAATGAAAAGAAAAAAGCTATGAGCTGTGTTTGATTGTGTTAAATAATAATAATCATTGCAATAATTTTTTGTAGCCACTTGTGTCTAGTTTCCAGGCAGCACAACATATGCAGATCATTAATTGTGAGTCGAATTCATCTTATTATAAATTATATTTGATATGAAAGTTAACATTATACAAGTGAGACAGGTCATCTTTGTCACACCGGCTGGGGTGGCATGAAGCCCTCTGTTCCCATACTCCAAGAACATATTCTTCAGAGGTGCAGCTGCAGGGTGATGCCATCTAAGTTGAAGGTGGCAGTTGGCATCTGGAGGCAGAAGCAGGACGCCTGGCAGGGCCCACAGGTAGTTCTACTTTGATTTGAATTCTCATCTTGCTTAGTCTCCATGGTCTTAATCCTTCATGTTTCTACATAGCTGTTCCCCTCTTCTTCCTGCCAGTCTCTGATCTTTTCCCATCTGTGTTGAGACTTCCTTTCACACTGCATAGATGGCTGCACACTGACAGGCTGTATTTTCACAAGGGCAATCACAGTCTTCATGTATTCAACACTCACAGTTCCCAAAGCCCATTTCCAAACTTCTCCTTCAACAATAGCCACAATATGGGATAAGAACAGTGGTTACCAATTCTTGTAAGGAAACTAGAAGGTCCCCATGGTCCATGCCATCAGAGCTGGGGCTTCTTAGCCCTTGAGCTGTAAAGTGTTTCTTTTGAGCTGTTCAAACTTTGTGTCAGAGAAATTCTCCTCATTAATTTTTTTGATGCTGCTTCTGGGCCAATAATCTGGGCAGCGGCCGCTTTCCCGCAGTACTTATCCTGCCGCATATCATCAAGAGCAGATGCTGGGCGTATATGCTGCCTCTCTTTGATGTGGCCTTGCTCTAAGACTGAGCTCAGGCAGTTTTCTTTTAAGTCCCTAACTGAGCCCTTGCTCCCAGGGAAATGCTCCTACTTCTATTTCTTTATAGAAATAACCTTTACTCGAGCAGAGGTGGATAGAGAATCAACTCCAGCCATGAAACCAGGCCCTGAGCTGGAATGGAGAAGAACATTTCAGATTTATGCCTCTCCAAATCTCCTTTTGCAAACTCAAAAGACTTGGGGTCTGCTCTGCGCAAAGCTGGGAAGCCCCACAGCTCTGCACCAACCAGGCCAAGCCCTCATTTGCTTGTGGTCTAGAACTGGCTCCCAACACCTCAGTAAGATATGCAAAGCCTTCTGGGATCCATCAGGCCATGGGCGCTTTCCGTTCCGTGTCCAGCCTTTGAGCTGCCTCTTGCCTTTTACCCCACACCCAAACTAAACTTCTCATTCCCCCATCCAGGACACCATGGGCATTAATATTGTCTACAGATCTTTCTGCCTATCCAGAGTACCTCTGCTCCTAGGGATGTGGCATTAAGTAACATTACAGATGACTTCCCTTGTGTGGAAGTTAACCCCTTATCCTCTGACAGGCCAAGGAGAAAGCCACAGCCCTTCAAAATGTTGTATGCACCTCCTTTTCTAATGATAAATAGCCAGGTCACAGGCTGAGTTTGAAGGCTGGGGTCTCTAGCTGGAATTTATAACAATGTTTGACTTTTATTATATGCTTTTTTATCATAGGTAGTAAGTGACTTTGCTTTTCATTTAAGGAAGTGGTACCAAGTGTCATTTTTAAAATTTTTTTTATTTTTTAATTTTATTTATTTCTGTATGTGTATGAATGTACTGTCTGCATGCAAGTTTGTGCACCCATGTCGTGCAATGCCTCGGAGGTCAGAAGAGGGTGTCGGATTCCCCTGGAACTGGAATTCTCCTGGAATTGGAGTTTCAGATGGTTCTAGGTCACCATGTGGGTGCTGGGGATCGAACCCAGGTCCTCTGCAAGAGCAATTGGTGCTCTTAACCCCTAGGCCATCTCTCCAGCCTCCAAAGTGCCATTTTTATTTATTTTTTTGTCTTTTCAAGACAGGGTCTTCCTGTAGCCCCAGCTGTCCTGGAACTCACTCTGTAGACCAGGCTGGCCTTGAACTCACAAAGATCCACCTGCCTCTGCCTCCCAAGTGCTAGGATTAAATTACAAAAAGCATCCCAGTCTAATGAAAATATTGAAAGGTGACTGGCACACAAAAATGAAAGAAAACAAAGATGTAGCATATACAATCAAGGTGGGGATGTATTAGGAGAATGGGTACAACCTTCACAGTTTCTGCGAGCTGGTGTGACCCAAGACAAAAGCCTCTCCGCCCTGTCTTCAGTTCCCTTATCGAGATAAAAGGAGGGTAGTAACTATCTTGGTTTCTTTTCGTGTTCCTGTGATAAAATCCTCTCAGGAAAGCAATTCAAAGAAAAGGGTTTATTTCCGCTCACAGTTCAAGAGTACAATCCAAAAGATAAAATAAATGGAAATAAAGAGCACAAACTATCATGAGGGAGAGAGGGGAGCCTTCAGCAAATGGCCACATCACATCTACAGTCAGGAAGAAGATCCATGATTGTGCTCAGCTCCCTTTCTCCCTTTATACAGCGGACGACCCAGCCCAGGAAATGGCACTCCCCACTTTCAGTGTGGGTCTTTCTAATGAAAATATTGAGAGGTGACCAGCACACAAAAATGAAAGAAAACACGAAGATGTACCATATGCAATCAAGGTGGGGACGTGTTAGGAGAGTGGATACAACCCTCACTGTTTCTGCTAGTTGGTGTCCTATAAAGGTGATATTTAATACTAAGCATCACAGTAACAGTAGTAGTTTCTAGAACTAAATCAATGTGGTAAATGTAAAGCACTTAGCCCCATGCTTGTACATAGAAATGCTCAGCATACGCATTTACTAGCCTAGCTCGAGTCCCCTCTGGGATGAAGTCATTCTGAGTTTGAATGTTCTTTCCTCTTTCTTTCTGATAGTAGGTTTACCATCCCTAGGGAACGTCACATTTGTATCCTGTTCATAGTTTGGGGACGTTAGACTTTTAATGTAGCTAAGTCTCATGAAGTATTCAGTATATGCTATAATGAGTAAGTTTTCAATATGAATGGTGTGGTGGTTGAGCTTTGTTGTCAATGTGACTCAATTTAGGATGACCTATGCGATTGAGTTGACTCTCTGGATGTGCCTGAGGACTTTTCCAGAGGATTTATTATGGGGAAAAGACCTATCCTGAATGTGAGAGGTAGCATCCCATGGGCTGGGAGCCCTGAAAGAGTAAGAGGGGAAATGAGAGAAATTACTCCAACATTCCCCTTCTGTGGTTCCTGGCTGTTCTGTCCTGCCATGTCCCCACCATGATGGAAGGAAACCCTCTGCTGCTGTGAGCCAAAGTTAACCTTTCACCTTACACTGTGTCTGTCAGAGCTTGTCACAGCAACAATCAAATTGCTCCCTGTTTTTTATGGGTTTGGATTATAAGACTTTTTCTCATTTTTTTCTAGAAAATTCTAAAAGACCTTCACAGAGTTCAATGTGTTATAAAGTACCCAGGAAAACATCAAAGATTCTGGAACAAGATTTCTTACTTAATATCACTGAAATCATTTACTGCTATATTAAAGATAGAAATGTGGGGCTGGAGAGACGGCTCAGTGGTTAAGAGTGTCAAAGGCTCTTGCAGAGGACCAGGGTTTGGTTCCCAGCACCCACATGGCGGCTAAGAACTGTCTTTAAGCCGGGCATGGTGGCACACATCTTTAATCCCAGCACTCAGGAGGCAGAGGCAGGCAGATCTCTGTGAGTTCAAGGCCAGCCTGGTCTACAGAATGAGTTCTAGGCCAGCTGGGTCTATAGGGAGACCCTGTCTCGAAAAAACAAAAGATAGATCTATGAAGTCTTGTCTGTTCTCCCCCTGATCAAAAGAGAAAAACCCTAAGATGGAAGAGGTGGCAATCTCAGAATCACAGATGTCAAGACAAGAGGGACAGGACAGTAGTACATGGTGGACTGCAAGGTGAAAGTGAGACATGAAGACAAATCCAGACACATTGATCCCTCAAGATAAAGTGTCCTAAAGAACCTGGCATGAGAGTTTTGCCAGGACTTTATACAATTAAAACCAGGAACTTAGGTATGATGTACATCTGAGTATAAACAGGAACAAGGCCCACCCTGATGGCTTCACCAGGAAGGACATGCCCAGGAACAGTTAACTTTGAGTCATTTACTCCCCCTCTTTCAGATGCTGCGACACAGCCTTTTTGGAAACACTGTCCCTGTCCTCAGCAGTGACTGGCGAAAGGCACATTTCAAGTTCCACGCTCCTTTCTCTGACCTGGCTTTTGCTTTAGAAGTAGAAAAGGTAATAACAGCCAGTTCATGATTTTTTTTTCAGTTCGTAATTTTTAAATTCCTAATCCCATCTTGCTTATCTGTGCTTCCTTCCTGTCAAGATCCAAATTTATAGGTGTTTTTGTTACAATCATATGGTACAAATGCTAATGCCCTAGTTAGCTTTCTATTGCTGTGATGAAACATTAACCAAAACCAAGTTGGGGGGCGGGGGGATTTATTTGGCTTCCATGTTCTGACCTGTGTCCATCAGTGAGAGAAGCCAAGGCAGGAACTCAAACAAGGCAAGAACCTGGGGCAGGAACTGCAGCACAGACCGTGGAGGAATGCTTCTTACTGGCTTACTCCTCTGGTCTGTACTTAGCCGGCTTATACAACCCAAGACCACCTGCCCAGGGGTGGCACCATCCACAGTGTGGTGGCCCTCCTCCATTACTCAACAATCAAGAAACTGCCTCACAGACATCCTTCAGGCCAATCCAATAGGAAAAAGTACCCAAGTTAAGGCTCCTTCTTCTCGGGCATGCCAAGTTGACAACTGAAGCTATCTAGCATCGCATCTATAATTTAAAATTTAACAAGTGATAAAAACAACTTTTTTTTTTCCGAGACAGGGTCTCCCTTTAGTCCCAGCTGGCCTGGAGCTCACTTTGTAGACCAGGCGGGCCTTGAACTCACAGAGATAAAACAACTTTTAAAGTCACCACATATTGTTTAAGCCATAACAAAGTTCCCTTATCCTCCCCAAACCCCTTCCAAATTCTGCTTGTGTTACCTCTCTCCATGTTTTAAGCCCCCCTAAAGATTCGCAAAACAGAAGAAAACCTAGGAATTCTTTCTGGATTGTTTGAAATATCAATAATCCTTGCCACGAATCACTACTCACACCCAAATTTCAGGAGCTAGCCAACTCTAGTTTCTTATCTCCTACAAATCTAAAGGTGTGGTATGAAGCAGGCGGAAGCATCAGAGGACTTTATTCTTCAGGCACCAGGCTAAGTGCTCCATAAGAAGCTAGTCACTGTAGGTTCTAGCTTCGTGATGACACTCAGCTATAGCCCACAGGAGGTGTGGCACTCTGCCAAGCCCCGGGGGACACCCAGACAGGAAGTTAGAAAAAAGCAAATAATGACATCCATTTCAAAGAGTCCCCTCTGGTAATGCTGGCCCCAAAGGTTCTACTAGACTGGTGCCCTAGCTTGATTTCTGTTGCTGTGATAAAACACTGAAGCAAAACCAACTTAGGGACAAAAGGGTTTATTTGACAGTCCATCATCAAAGGAAGCCAAGGCAGGAACATGCTGAACCAGAGACCACAGAAGAATGCTTCTTCTTACTAGCTTGCTTTCTCTGGGTTTGCTCGGTGACCCTTCTTATACAGTCCAAACCCACCTGCCCACGGGTGGCACCACCCACAGTGGGCTGGGCCTTCCTATATCAACTAGCAATAAAAGAAATGCTCCTCAGACACGCCCACAGACCAGTCTGACTGACGCAGTTCCTCGACTGATGTTCCATTTGTTCCCTCTCCCTGAATGATTCTAGTTTGTGTCAGATTGACGAAAAACTGGTCAACACAAATGGTAAAGCTCAGCCCCAGCCTTCATATTTCACCGTTCATTTTGCCCATTTCAGGGAGGTCCCCAAGGCATTCAGATGGCTGTACAAGGATTTATTATCAAGTACTTGTTGTTCACTAAGAAGAGAAAAGACTGTAACTTTCTCAGGTAAGGGACTGTGTTTAGCACTTGGAAGAGAGATCTGATTCCCAGTGCTCTTTACATTTAAACAATCACTATGGTATTTTCAAGTTGCTTCACATTTGGGGGGGGGGAGTCCAAAGCAGCTGCTCAGCCCCTCTGTGTCTGTGCCACAGCGTTGTGCATTAAATGAGGCATGAGTATGAAATACTCATGCAGTGAGTGTCGCATGAATGTCTGCAGGTTTTAAGGGTGACTGGAAGTAGACCCCTCTATGATGGATAAGCTGTAAGAAGGTGGAAGGGTAGAATGTGACAACTGAAGGTACCAGTGCCTGGGGGAAAGGCGCGGGAGTACAAAGTAAAGGGGTTGCATGGGGTCCGTGTGGGAAGAGGATCCGCAAAGGGAACTCCTAGGGGATCAAACCACAAGGATTATTGGGGGGTTGAGCTTGAGAACGGCTGTGTGCATTGGCTAATGTATCCAGGGTGACCCGTTTTGGAGCTCAGAGACAGAGAACAGGGCTGTGCTGATTGGGGTAGGAGTGTGCCAGATGAACGGACTGGTGTTACTAAGATATAGTATCCTGTGAAGCCTCCAGTTACAATCACGGTAGAGATCAGACCCCTCTACAATATTCTCACATTGCAGGCTGAAAAGGGAACCAATTGGGCACCCCCCCATGTTCAAAACAAAAGTAAAGCTGGAGGCTAAGCTGTCCATTGCAATGGTGTCTGTCCGTTGCAATGGTGTCTGCCCGTTGCAATGGTGTCTGCCCTTGCCTCCTGCACTGCAGTTTGTGTGACCTGAGCCAGCAGGAGCAGGAGCAAGCCCTAGCTGCAGTGCTGGCTGATCTCCTCTGGACAGCAGGGGCAGCTCAGAAGGCCATCATATGTCTCACCACCAGAGACGCTTGCAGTACCTCCACTGTTGACTACTCCAGGAACGACTTCATTGAGAGGGTAAGAGCACTCCATCCACTCTGTTAGATACACAGTCAGGGAAGCTCGAGTGTGCATGTGGGCAGGGAGGCAAAGCCCCACTATGACCTGACATGTCCAGGAGCACCTTCCAAAGAGCCAAGTGCTAAGGGCCAGAAGTGGCGGAAGTAGCCAGCATGGTAAATTTCTCTTTGATTAAAGAGGGTCTTGCAACTGGGAGTGGTGGTGCATGCCTTTAATCCCAGCACCTGGGAGGCAGAGGCAGATGGATTTCTGTGAGTTCAAGGTCAGCCTGGTCTACATAGGGAGATCCAGGCCAGCTGAGGCTGTAAGGAGACCCTGTCTCAAAAAGAAAAAAAAAAGTATCTTACTTCTGGGCTGGTGGGCTACAGTGTAGTATTGTGGTACATGGAAGTCCTGGGTTTGAGCTGCAGCAACACACACACACACACACACACACACACACACAACCTCCCCTCCCATGTCTGATATCATCATAAACTGCATTCCTATTTTTGCTATCTAAAAGATAGCTAAACTTATCAGGGTAAAAATCTGCCTATGGTTTTATTGTTCAAGATAATCGTATAGATCTAAAGGTGAGGAATTGGACAGGGGTGCTGTCGCCACTACTTTACCATGTCTGTGGCCTCGTGTTAGAAAACGTGTCAGTTTTTAGTAATGCGATTTTGTAATGAAACAAAAAACTCCCTCGAGGTAATCACACTGAAGTGCTATCTCTTAGCGGTGTCTTTCATCTTCCTTCCCCCTTTTATCTTCTATTTCTGATTTGTAGCTCCAGCTGTTTGAACTTTCAGAAAAAGAAGCCACTGAGAAATTCATCTATGATCATTTAAGATGTGTAAGTGTTTAAATGTTGAGATAATTCCTTTCTGTTGAATTGATCTTGCAGGGATCTTCTTTCTTTCATAAAGCACATTTCTAATGATGCTTGTTAAGAAAACCAGGTCATTTTCAGGGCTAAGAAAAGGAACGAGAGAAAAAGAAGCCTGCCCCTTCCCCTCCCCACAGCCTAGAAAGAAGCCGGATCACACAGAGACCACTCAGAAATGTCTCCTTTTCTCTGGCTAATCAGTCCTAGAGAATAATGCTTTCCAGCCATATACCAGGACTTCTTTTATGGGAAGAGAAAATGTTAAAGCAGGCTTGCTTTATCTAATGGATAAAGAAAAAAAAAAAGGAAGAAAACTAAGCTGCCCAAAGACCATTCACACTGACTTCAAGTAAGTGACTCTGAGCCTTGAAAGGGTGAGGAGGAGACAAAGTAGTGAATAATTATGGTAGAAAAAAATGGAAGGTGCTTTTAAAAGATTCATCAGCAGAGAAAAAAATAAAAGTTGATTTTCTGAAGAATCAGAAACCTAAGTGTATAAGAAGACAATTAGCCAGCTCACCATGAGGCCATACAGCTATAGAGTACATAGTCAGAGGCGTACATAGGAAAAAGCAATAGAGGCAGAAAACTTGGGCATGAGCACTTAGAGACACCCTTGTTAGATGGTCTCAGTGAAACTAATGCAGACAGGATCAGAGCTGAGGTTATGCACAGGCTTCTGAAGTCAGAGATTCAGAGTTGAGCTGGAATAAATAGTAAAGGTCCTAAACAAAGGTGGACTCCACATTGCAGGAGGACTAGGCATGAGAATCACCTGGATCAAACCATCCCGCGTTGACTATTACCCTAGCCCCATTCAGGAAGGGCTGGCTCCATTTCCTGAGTGAGGAGGCGCTTGGTGGCCTATAAGCTAAGCTCCTCTCAAGAACATCCCCTCAGGTGGACCTGCACATTGGAATCAATGCTCTGTGATCAAACCGTACTATCAAAATCCATCAGCCTTGTATCCCATTCCATTTAGAAAGAGATTTCAAGCTGGAGACCTGTGCTAGATAGCTTTAGTTTCAACTTGACACACCTGGGTTGAGGGAGCCTCAATTGGGGAATTGGCTCCATTGGATTGGCCTGTGGCCACATCTGTGGAGTATTGTCTTGATGGTCAAGCAGTGTGGGAGGGCCCAGCCCACAATGAGTGGTGCCACCCTGGGCAGGTTGTTGTGTACCGTATAAGAAGGCAGGCTGGGCATGAGCCAGGGGAGCAAGCCAGTGAACAGCATTCCTCCATGGTCTGTGCTTCAGCTCCTGCCTCCAGGTTCCTGCCCTGAGTTCCTGCCTTGGGCTCCCTGAGTGATGAACTGTGACCCAGGAGATGTTAGCTGAATAAACCCTTTCCTCCCCAAGTTGGTGTCAATCAGAGTGTTTTGTCACAGCAATGGAAGACAAACTAGAACAAGACCTGAGAAGAATGCGAAGGCAGGAAGACTCCTATGGGCAGTTCATTGTGTCTCCTCAAATGAAGTGCTGTGGTCCTAGTCCATCGTTTCCTCCCCTCCCCCCCCCAGCCCTTGCCCTGCAAACATAGATTGAAGTACCTGAGAATGTGACCTTCTTTGAAAACAGGTCTTTGGAGGGGCAATCAAGTTCAGAAGAGATCACACTAGGTTAACGTGGGCTGGAATCCAATGACTGGTATTGTGTCAGAGGGAAAATTTGCATACTGCTGCACCGGAAGAATTCCATGAGATAGCCCAAGCAGAGGTCTGAGTCCGGGGCCTACGAGCCAAATAACACAAATGACTGTCAGCAAGCCATGCAGGAAGATGTGAGAACCCTTCCCTGGAAAGCATAGTGCCGAGTCTCTACCTTGAGTTCAGATTTCCAGGTTCCAGAACTGTGAGATGACGATAGAAGCCTATTATTTTAAGACATGCAAATTTCTGATAATTTGTGACAATAGCCCTAGGGAATCAATACATCTATTACCTATGACCTGTAGCACTAGCCTGTGTTACATTTCCTCACATTTGAATCTATAAATGTCAAAAATAATCAGGAAATTCTACACTCGCAGCTTGGAGTTTTGGCTTGTCCCAGAAAATCTGGCGACACTGAGCTTTATGCTCATTCACATCTTCAGTTAGCTGATAGGTAGGAGGCAGCTAACCCCAACAGATAGGTTGTGATGGGCTGAATGAGATTCATGCCCTAATGAATATGTTACTGCATAGTAAAAAAGACTTTGTTGATGTGAACAGGCACCTAGAGTTGAGGAGCCGACTCTGGGTTGTACTGACGGGTGATCATAGTTCATTACAACAGAGAGAGGGAGGCAGAAGAGTTTGAAAGGTTGCGGTGTGTGTGTGTGTGTGTGTGTGTGTGTGTGTGTGTGTGTAGACAAGGAGGTAGGCCTTGAGTAAGAGACAAGGCAGATTCTAGAAGCTAGAAAAACCCAGTCTTTCCTAAAACCCCCTGAAGAAGAAACAAGGGTTTGTAGTAACTTCAGTTGTGGCCATTACATGATCCTGGTAGGCCTGAACCCCCAGAACTGTTACACCGTCACTCAGTGTTGGTTTAGCCACCAACTCTGTGGCATTGTTATAGCAGCAACTGAATAACTAATCCACAAATGCTTTTCAGTTTGCCTCAGGCCCTACTCTGCCCATCTCTCTCACACCCTCTGCAGAACTCATTTGAATTCCTGTCTGCCTCCTATGACACTGGAATTTGTTCTCCTGTCGCAGAGTTCTGCTTTCTACCAGGTTACAGATAGCAACCTGGACCAGTTAGTTCATGAAAGAAAAGCAATGTGTCTTATAGCAGCCTTCTTGATTCATGCAAACTCGATCAGATAAAACTCAGCATAGAACTGGGGAAATGGGCAGCAGGCTCCAACCTTAGTCTAAGAACTATTGGCAGCTGATTACTGCTGGGTGAGGGGGAGTTGATCCTCTTTAAGGAAGAGACTCTAGATAAGCTGACTAGACTCCAGTGAACCTGCACTGAGAGACATCTGGGCACACAAACATGACTCCATAGGCCTTAACATACATGACAGAATGCATGGAATCTGGTGAGGGGTTTGAGGGAACAAGGATGGGGGAGGGGACATAAAGATGATTAAGATGTTTTGTGTGAAGTGACAAAAATTCAATAAAAAACATACATTGAAACAATAAGAAAGACAACTTAGGGAAGCAGAGCAAGCTTCACTGTTCCCGTAGCTAGGAGGGGTGAGGCTTCTCCCTCGGGCTTGAGGTGTCTCTTCAGAGTTTTCCTTGTTTTTCACAGTTCAAAGGGGAAGGAAGTCCTGGAGTCATACTGTTCCTCTACAGCCTGATCTTCTCCAGAACATTTGAGAGGTAAATTCTACAGATGTCTGTGCAGGAATTGCCTACACGATTGGGGTCACACAAATGAGGACTTGGGTAGAAAAATGTTCTCACCTCATGTTGGGAGTGGAACTGTGAGATGTTTCTTCCAGTGGTTACACATCTGTTGACATGTTCTTTTCTGTAGCTGGTTTGGTCCCATGAATGGGTAACCAGCTGACGTTTGTTTAGTGTTTTGGTCAATATTTTATTATTTGGGTCCACAATCAAATACAACTTCAGATGTTTTATTTTGTGTCTGTGAGAGACAAAATCCTGTTCCTGGCACTGTGGGAAATAGAAATTAGAGTGGATGAGGCTCAGATCTCCTGTATAGTCTGCTCTGGGAAAGACAACAGACCTATTCAGAGCTATTGACAAGACCCAAGTAGCACCTGACATGCTGAAAGTAATGTAAGAATACTGAGGAGTTTAGGGGCTGGAGAGATGATTCAGCAGTTAAGAGCACTGGCTGCTCTTGCAGAGGGTTCATGTTCAGTTCCCGGCACCCACGTGGTGGCTAACAGCCATCCGTGACTCCAGTTCCAGGGATCCAACAGCCTCTTCTGACCTCCATGGGCATTGTACAACATGGCTGCACTTACATGCAGGCAATTCATTTGTACACACAAAATAAAGTAGTAGTAAATAAAATTTAAAAAGGAAAGAATAATAAGGAGTCTTGGGATCCCAGAGGAAGGAGGGTCCTGGAGCACAAACTTCATGGAATAGTAGGCTTTTTGCTGTGTTCGGAAAGGAAGCATGCCCTTGAGAGTCAGAGAAAGACAGAGGTTCCCAGGTGGGCAGAATTAGAAGGCCTGAATGAGTGCTCCTCAAATTTCTCTTTTAAACGTGACTATCACATTCCCCCCCCTTTGGTATTTTTGAGACAGGGTCTCCCTTTAGTCCCAGCTGGCTTGGAGCTCACTCTATAGACCAGGCTGGCCTTGAACTCACAGAGATTCGCCTGCCTCTGCCTCCCAAGTGCTGGAATGAAAGGAGTGTGCCACCATGCCCTGCAACATGACTATCACATTTAAAAACAATTTTTAAATGCATGTGCACATGTGTGTGTTTGTGCATGGGCATGTACAAGTGCAAGTGCCCATGGAGGCTAAAACAGATCACCTGGAACTTGAGTTACGAGCAATTGTGAGCTGCCTAACATGAGTGCTAGGAACCAAACTCAGGTCCTTTGGGAGAGCAGGAAGCACTCTTGGCTGGGCCATCTCTCCATCCTCACCTATCACATTTTTATGCTCTGTTTTACTATTTGGTTGATAAATATTCAGCATGTGATCTGTTTCTAAGCACTAACATTCTGCTCATAATATCCATTAATATTTTCTTCAATATCATAAATATGTAAATTATTGAAATCATTTGCTGTGATGAAGATAAAATATATTAGGCATGCCTTGGTGGAAGAGGCCTGTAAACCCACTCCTCTGAAACGTAGCTTCCTCACCTCTGCAGACCTGGTCTTCCAAGCCTTCTCTGTAAGATGTGGGAACATGCAAGACATGCTCAGACAGGGACCACATTACTGCTGCCTCGCTTGGTATGATCATTTGTAGACAATCCCCCAGGCCTTCTGGGGAATTTCGTGGTCCGACTGTGAACGAAGGGGTGAGAGGCACAGAGTCAAGACACAGACCCTGGGAATCCGGTGAACGCAGGCAGAGGGCAAGCTGCTGTGGTCTCGTTTACTGGGGGCAAGGTTAGGGTTTATGTACTGTTCGCATTCAGCTCTCCTCCTAGTACAGTCGTCATGTGCTTTGTGATTGGCCCAGGTCTGCAACTCAGCTGCTTGTATGGTTGCCTGCCTAGGGCAGGTAAGGTTGATGAGGGACAAGCTCTGCGTAGGCGCACTGCATAATTCTCAGTATACTGGCTACTACAATCATTATTTCTGATTGGGTGGTGATGGCTTTTCCCATTCTGTAGGCTGCAGAGTGACCTGGATGTCACCACCACACAGCTCTTGCAACCCCACGCTGGAAGCATCCTATGCAGACAGGTAAGTGAAAAGACTTTGCCTTTCTTTTTCTTTTTTGCAGAGGACCCGGATTCAATTCCCAGCACCTACAAGATGGTTCTTAGCCTCCATGTGCTCTTAACTGTTGAGCCATCTCTCCAGCCCCAAGACTTGCCTTTCTACTTCACAATTTGAATCAGGTTTGTTTTCCACGTAAGCAGTTCTCTCCTTCAGCAAAACCTGATCATGTTGTGTTCGTAAGATGAACCATTGCTATCAGAGTCTACTTTCTGCTTTCAACACTCCTTCCTGGCTTACTTCTGAGAGGTCTGTATCCCTGAGATCCTAGAAACATTAGAAAATATCTTGACAAGACCCACAAGGGATCTCTAATATCTGAAAGAAGTGCATGAAAACAGTTTATCTCTGTGCCTTTAGCAAGTTGCAGCAATGGAAAAAACACATTTAAAAGAAATGTAAAGAGAAACACAATAAAGTAGGGGAGGGGGGAGTTCTAGGGTAAGACTCAAGAAAAAAATCTAATGGGTATTATATTAAGTCCCCTCCCCCAGAATTATGTTTGCATGGTTTCATTCTTTCCCATAGAAATGGACATCTTAAATGATCTTCACTTTTTATGCTGGAGATCAAATCCAGCCTCTGGGGTATAATGGGCCAGCAGTCTACCACTGAGATAGATCCCTGGCCCATTTTTATGTCTTTTTTTAAAGAAAAAAAATCTTCATTTTATTACTACCTAAAATGTAAATGTTTGTAAAATATTCCATCTAGGCAGTTCTAAACCTGATTTTGACTGGGAGAGCAAGTCCAAATGTCTTCAATGGTTGTGAGAAAGGAAAGTCTCAGGAAACATTACATGGAGTCCTGACCCGCAGTGAAGTTGGCTATTTGCAGTGGGGTAAGGATGCTTCAGAGAGTGTCCAACTCTCACAGGTGAGTGTGTCTGTCTCTCAACTGTACAACCGGAATGCCAGTATTTGATAGTTTGAAATCTGGGCTGGAGAGATGGATCAGCAGTTAAGAGCACTGGCTGCTCTTGCAGAGGACCTGGGTTCAAGTCCCAATACCACCATGGCGGCTGACAACTATCCATAGCTCCAGTTCCAGGGGAATCTGACATCCTCCTCTGACGTCCACGGACATTGCACAACACAAGTTTACTTGTAGGCAATACACTCATACACATAAAACAATAAATAACAAATAATTTTTTTTGTTTTTTTTTTTTTGAGACAGTTTCTCCCTGTAGCCCCAGCTGTCCTGGAACTCACTCTATAGACCAGGCTGGCCTTGAAGTCACAGAGATCCGCCTGCCTCTGCCTCCCGAGTGCTGGGATTAAAGGCGCTTGCAACCACGCCGAGCCTCAAATAAATTATTTTTTAAAAAAGATAATTCGGGCTGAAGAGATGCCCTAGCAGTTAAGAGCATTGATTGCTCTTGCAGAGGACCCAGGTTCAATCCCCAGCACCCACAAGGTGGCTGAGAACCGTCTTTGACTCCAGTTCCAGGGGAATCCTATGCCCTCTTTTGACCTCCGCGGCATTGCAGGTGCACAGACAGAATGTACTGTCTGCATACAGTTGCACAGACCTGCATGCACACAGTACATTCATACACATTAAAAAAAAAAAAAAAAAAAAAAAAAAAAAAGATAATTCAAGGGCTTGGAGAAATGGCTCAGAGGTTAAGCTAACAATTGTCTGTAATGTAACTCCAGTTTTAAGGGAATCTGACACCCTCTTCTGATCTCTGAGGGCATTGCATGAAACAGGTGTACTTATATACATACAGGCAATATACTTATATGCATAAATAAAAATAATAAATAAATAATAAAAAAAGATAATTCAAATCTGAGTCCTCTTTTCCCTTCTGGTATACCTCCTTCCCATTGCACACACACACACACACACACACACACACACACACACACACATACTTCATGGTCTAAATGGAAATATCCAAGTCTATTTGCTTTATGTATTATTTGATATAAGTTCTAAATCATGTTTATTTAGTCATTATTCAATATTCGTGAATGTGCACATGCCAAGACACACATGTGGAGGTCAGAGGACAACTTGAGGAAATCAGTTCTCTCCTCCCATGATGTGGATTCTGGGGATTGAACTCAGGTCTCCAGGCTTGGTAGCAAATGTCTTTACCCACTGACCCAGCCCCTATTTTACATATTTTAATGCTTAAAAAGCATATATAATAAAAGTCATATGTGGAAACACTTTCTGAAAAGCAGTATTTGAATGATACAGATGAAGTTACCTTTCATCCCCAGGTAACCACAACTACCCTTCTCTGAAATTCTGTCAGCTAATGGGCTTCTTCCCAATCCTTTATTTATGAAAATAGTGCATATATTCTACCTATTGCTGAAAGCTTTTTTTAAAGGCTGGAAAAGAATGGAGGGCACTTAGGATATTCCTGTCACGAACATCTTCATCTCCGGGGACTTAACAACTTCTGAAAGCCAGAAAGTAAAATATGCTTTCAAAAGGCACAAAGCAGAACACTAAGAAGGGAGAGGGAGAAAGCAAACACCCAACCCAGACCGCCAGCCAAAGCTGCTTCGCCGGACACACAGGAGAGGCGAGGCCAATTCTGTGGAGAGCAAGCATTTCTTCATCCACCTTGGCCCCAGCTGGGAGCCAATTCCCTCTGTTGGAGCCCCCCATGCCTACCCTCTCCTGACCCGGTGACAAATAAGGCTCCTCCTGTTCACAACTATCCTGTCCTTCGGTTCTCCCATTGCAGCTAAGAATATCTTCCATGTGTACAGAGTCTTGTTCACAAGGTCCCTGCTTCTCCTGCAGGCAGCCACTTGGGTAACTCACAAAACCAGTCTCATATGTCTGGACGGCATAAAGAAAATAGCTGTTGATTGTGGCAGAATTGATAGATTCTGTGCACAAATGTGTTTTTTTTTTTAATTTATTTTTGTATGTGTATGAGTGTACTGTCTGCAGGTAGGTTTGTACACCCGTGTCGTGCAATGCCGCAGAGGTCAGAAGAGGGTCTCAGATTCCCCTGGAACTGGAGTTCTCCTGGAATTGGAGTTACAGACAGTTCTCAGCCACCATGTGGGTGCTGGGGATCGAACCCAGGTCCTCTGCAAGAGCAGTCAGTGCTCTTAACTGCTAGGCTATCTCTCCAGCGCCACAAATGTGTTTTAAAAGTTTGTTGTTCCTTAGGTTTGTATTCTAGTTCCATCACACACAAAATGAGATATGCCAGATAAACTAGGAAAAAGTAATCAGTTGCATTACGTAGCGGTCAGTCTTCTCAGAAATGTTTCCCTCTCTCCATCATATATAATCCTATTCTCTTCTTCTGAAATCTTTTTCTCACTTTTATCTTATATGCCAATAAGTATCTGATCTTCCTTGTACTTAATGCCTGCAAAGAATCCCAAAACATGAATGTGAAAGACTATTCTTTGAAAACACCCTGGATAGGAAACAGACTAGTTTCTCTCATGAACTCCCTAATCACCCTCTCCAGAAAATTTGGAAGGTCACCTTAAAATTTCATAAATGTAGTAAAGAAATCCCATCCAGAAGTGAGGGTTTATTTTGCATATTTTTCTTTCATAGTAACCATACGTAGTTACTTTATGTCTCTGGTCTAAAGGTCTATATCTCTCAGAACCCAGTAGTGTGCCAAGATATAGTTTTGTGGAAAAAAATGGAAGGATATACTGGGTCAAATTCAAAGGCAGGGCCACAAAAATGACAATATTAGTGCTTTGTCTATTATCACAAAGCTCTTTTGCAGTATCACAAAATAATTTATGAGCTTTGCAATGCCCTGAATCACCCACACTACAATTTGCTTGATGATTTCTTTAAATAAATTCAATTTAAGATTTTTTTTTTTGTCTTTTCAAGACAGAGTCTCCCTGTGGCCCCAGCTGTCTTGGAACTCACTCTGTAGACCAGGCTGGCCTTGAACTCACAAAGATCTACCTGCCTCTGCCTCTGCCTCCCAAGTGCTAAGATTAAAGGCATGTGCAGATGTTTTTCTAACCTTTACTGAAGCAGTATTATAAACTACTCAATAGGATGCTTTCTCTTCGTACACATTTAGAGAAATAAGCACTTGTTTTCAAAGTTCCTTTCTGTGCCTCTAGCTTCTGTTCCCTTGCCAGCCATGGGCATTCCTCCCATGTTGGAAAGCCTGATTCAAAGATCAGGAATGTCCCATGGCAGATAGAAAATAACCCAGCCCGGGAATCCACAGGCACTGACAGGGATGAGACCTGCCCAGTCAGTCACCCCCCTGAGCCTCTCCTGAGCTGCAGCCGTAGGACTACTGTGCTCCACAGACACACCCCATCCATGCACCCATGAGTGCGCACACACACACACACACACACACACAATTATACATAAAAATTAATCTTTTTTTAAAGGAGCCATATGTGGGGCCACACAGGCATATGCTGATTACTCTAGAATGATGCAGGTGACAAATGCTGGTACAGTGCTTAGTTTTTGTCAACTTGATACAAACTAGAGATACCCGGGAAGAAGAAACCTCAGTTGAGGAATTCTCTCCATTGGACTGGCCTGTGAGCATGTCTCTGAGGCATTTTCTTGATTGCTAATTGATGTAGGAGGGCCCAGCCCACCATGGACAGTGCCATGCCTGGGAAGGTGGGCCTGGGCTGTGTGTGTGAGCAAGCCAGGGGAAGCAAGGCAGTGAGCGGCATTCCTCCATGGTGTCTGCTTCGATCATTCCGGCCTTGGCTTCCCTCAGGGGTGGAGTGTGATCTAGAAGTTGTAAAATGAAATAAGCAAATCCTTTCCTCTCCAAAACTGCTTTTGGTCACAGCGGTTATCGCAGCAACAGAGATGCAAACTAGGATAGCTGGTGAGCGATGCCATCAAGCTAGCTGCACACTGAGCCCAGCTGGAGAGTTCTAAACACCTTCAATACTGTAGTCTCCCCACAATAGTGCCAGCTTCGAGTGTGAGGGGCCTGTGCTGGCACATACAAGCCCACATTGTGGAGGGTTTGCTTGTTTGTTTGTTTGCTTGCTTGTTTGTTTGTGACACATTCTTACTATGTAGCCCTGGCTGGCCCATAGCTCACAGTGATCACATGCCTCTGCCTTCCATATGATTAAGATTTTAGCAAGAGCTTCTGCCTTTTCATTTCTCGTTGGACCCCAGAAGTCAAAGCCTATTTTGCCCCCAATTTCACTTAGTCTGGAAAATACTGGGCATCCAAATTTTTATTTAACTATTTTTATTTTTACCTTTTCTTTGTATGTTTGCATGTTTTGCCTGCTTGTGAGTGTACCACATCTGTGCAATGCCTGTAGAAGCCAAAAGAAGGTTAAGGATGGTTGCTGGCCACCCAGAACATAATAGGGACAAAACCCAGGTCTTGCTCTTAACTGCTGAGCCATATCTCCAGCCCCCTGGACACTTGAATTTTTAAAATCCCACAGGAAACCCTGCTGTGCAGTGAATGTAGAAACCTCGGTGCCAACCAGGGCTTCTCAGCCTTTGCACTGTTGTGGTGTGCTGTACATTGTAGACTATTTCCCCGCTAGATGCCAATAGCCCAGTGTGACAACCAAAAACGTCTGTAGACATTTTCCAAATGTCTCCTTGGGGGTAGGACAAAATCACCCCTGGATGTGAATCACTATTCTAAAGGAAGAAGGCAATCAAATGTCTTTCAGCTTAGCTGATTAAATCCATGGCATACAGAATTAGGAAGTCAGCTATTTCAACAGAATTTACAAGAAAGAATATATCCTTTTCTAATCAGTGTCGAGAAGGTAGACAGCCTTTTGTTCCTTTTTAACATTTGCAGGGCTTTGAGAACAAGTTTCAGGCTTTATCTTAAGCTAAAATTGAGCAGGTGTTTGCAAAACAGCTGCTAAACTGATCTGAGAAAAAGGACATATCAGAGACTATGTCACCACAAAGAGCACGTGCCAGAGTCAAGAATTCACAGGGATCAGCACTAAATCATACTCCTGCAGAGCCTAAAATATCCTCTGATAAGAAGGGAATCTTTGGGAGGACCTTAAAGCCAGTCAGGAGGCCATAGCACATGATAAAAAAAAAAAATAAGCTATCCTGCCAGGAAGAGGACACAATGTAAGAGACCACAGGGCTGCCATCCAAGGCTTGCTTGCCAATTGGAAGTAGGGCAGAGGCTAGAAACTGCCTGGGGTCACTTTAAAATCTATGTAGAAATCAAATCTAAAATGCTTCTATCCTTGGAGAAAGTGACTAATGTGTCTTTCCATCCTACTTTCTTGGACACACTGTTCTCTCCTCAGGGAGATGCCTATGAGTGTGCCCTTAGTGAAAATTGCCTGAAATTGTACACTAATGGCTTAAAACCCCAAGGATGTTTATGACAATCTTCTGTCATGCACTTGGAGCTTGGTTTAAGAAAAAAAAGTATTACAAAATAGCTACAGGCAGACAGTTGTCTTTCTTGAACTCCTGAAACACAGATATGTTAAATACACGCATAGTTGATGTTACCTCAAGCACTTTTTATTCTTCCCATATCATCTCATTACATCAGACAAAACCAAAGCAAGTCTTATCCTCTTTGTAAAAGAATTTTATTTTTTATTTAATGTGTATGAGTATATTGCCTGCCTGTGTGTAAGCGCACCCATGTCATGCAATGTCCTTGGAGGTCAGAAGAGAGCATTGGATTCCTCTGGAACTGGAGTTATGGATGGTTGTTAGCCACCTTATGGGTGCTGGGAATGGAATCCAGGTCCTCTGCAAGTCCAGTCAATGCTCTTAACTACTTCCCCCCATTCTTATTTTATATAGCATTAAAATAACTTTTTGGTCCCTTTGAGATAGGGTCTCCCTGTAGCCATAGCTACCCTGGAACTAATTATGGAGACCAGGCTGGCCTCTATGTCACAGAGATCTACCTCCCTCTGCTTCCTGAGTTCTGGGACTAAAGTCATGTGCTACATGCCTGGCACATTGAAATAATTTTACGCACACACTCAAGTGTGTTCCACATGATGGAAGTATAAAATTGTTTTGTTCATTGTGTGCCAACAGCCATGATCCCTGAGACCTCCTACATCCCAGGCCTCTTACTGGTCACTTCCAATGGCATCTTGTTTCATTTCTTCCTCAATTGGACTCTAAGATTGTATTAGTCACTTTTCTGTTGCTGTGATAAATCCACCATGAGCAAGGGAACTTATAAAAGGAAGAGTTTATTTGAGCTTACGATTGATGGTTCCAGGGAATCAGAGTCCATTGTGGCTGGAAGCATGGTGGCCAAGGCTGGAGCAGCAAGCCAAGGGGCACATCTCACAGTGAGCACAGGAAACAGAGAGAGAGTCTGGAGACTGCAAGGCTTGTTAAACTCACTAAGCCTGCCCCCAGTGACATACTTCCTCCAGCACGGCCACACTTCCTAAGACCTCCAAGAACAGTACCACCAACTGGAGACAAAATGTCTGAATACTTAAAGCCTATGGGGGGACACTCTCATTCAAACCACCACAAAGATGTAATCAGCATTACTTAAAATCCCATCTGTCACTTGGTCATTCAGTTTAGAGATTAAAGAGGCCAGATAGAACAAGGTGTGAGAGTATACCCAAAGCGTTGGCTTAGTCACACGTTAGGGTCAATCCAGTGCTACCTACACTCAAAGCCCATGGTCTCTCATACTTAGTCACACGTTAGGGTCAATCCAGTGCTACCTACACTCAAAGCCCATGGTCTCTCTTATACCACAGACTTTCACCATCTTTGCCCATTTTCCACTAAATTATAAATATATAAACTAGCTCTTGGAATTTTTGTTTTATCATTAACACTTTAATAATCAGTTGTAGATGTAGATTTATCTTATATAATCTACAATACTACAGCTACACTGTTGGTGGAGTCTAACACACAATGGCAAAGGTTTTAGAATGCATGACAGTTGGATAATCTATCCATAGTTTCTAGGCTAAAGCTGTTGTGAGTTTATGTTGACTGTTAATCATAGATATTTGGATCTGTATTCTCTAAAGTTTGTCCTCATTCAACTCCTGGCTGGCCAGGTCACATCTGTCAAGTATCCACACTTTTCACCCTCAAAGGACAAGCTCAACAGTACTTAGAAATGTGCTAACCACGTACCCATCTGAACCGATTGAAGTGGATCCAGAAGTCAAGTATTTCACCACATCCTAGCCTGAAACTGAAACACTTTGCAGAGCAGATGTTTGCTTGAGAAAGGAAATGATGAGATTCCAGAACAGGCCTTCACACGCTGCAGCATTGGAGACCCTCTGTAGCCAAGACCTTCCTGTCTATTCCAAGGCATGATAACACCATAGAAGGCCCATAGTCATGCAACTGGGTATAGAATGCTTTCAGAGAATCGAGTGGCTCCTGCCCAGGGGCGGAGGTGGGGGTGGGGGTGGGGGGGTGAGGGTGGGGGTGCTCAATAAATCTGAATATTATGTGTACACATTGAAGAGGAAAACCAAATATAAGAAAGAGTTCTAAGTTCAAAGGGAAATCTACTTGAAGTCTGTTGCTGAGGTAAACCCATTCTGGAAGGCTGCCTTTGTCTCCCTGAGCCAATCTTTTCTTGTTCTGTGATAAAACTGCAGAGACTGCAAAAATGCTCGTCTTTCAGCCCCAATGTCACAGCTCAGTGGGTGATATTTAAAAGGGGAAAGGAAGATGGAGTTCTCATTAGATGACATGGCAAGCCCCCCAGAGCCCACCAGACTGACAGTTCCTGCAGGAAGCAGCCAGCTACCCACAGCCGAGGCACTGTTTTGAATCTTCTCTGTTACTTTTCTATTTGAAGGTACAGGTTTGAGTGTGAGGTTCCAATACCTAAGTGAGAACATAAAGCAGTTTGAGTCTAACACCATCTGGAAAGCCTTGGGAGGTTCACATTATCTTCACACCTGCCGCTGAGAAGAGAAATCAGCTCTGATTTTTCAGACGGGACCGAAGTCATTTAGGTCTTGCCAGAATTACTCCCACGGCAGCCCTGGTAGCGCCTGCTTTCATCCCAATGCTACCCTCTTCCCTCTTTATATTTTCCCTTTAGAGAGCCTGATAGGAAGAAATCCAACCTTGAAAGTACCCAGTGAAGTGGCACTCCCTGCTCTCTGCCATTAAGTCACCGAGGTTACACCCCACCAGCGTGATCTAATTTGTCCTTATAACATACTCCAAAACTCCGCCAGAGAAGTTGCATCAACTTTGTATTCCAGGTGGCAGAGAGGAAAGCCAAACCATTAACAGCTATGCATGGGACTTGTCATCAAGGCACAACAAAGAAAGAAAGAAAGCACATTTCCAACACCTTTCTCCCACTCAGTTACCAGCCTGGGGCCTTGGGAGTTGCAATATCAAGCTTGTTTTGGAAAGCATTCCAAGTGCCATTGTTCTAGAACTGGGATTCTTTCTCTCTCCATGTTAGAACTTGTGCATTCTTCCTGCCCTTGTAATTTTACATAGGCTTAAAGGATACATGTAACAGAAGGCTTGCCTGCTGTGTGCAATACTGAAACTACTGGGCTAATTACACAATGAGTGAACCTATGAGAAAGGTATTTTATTTATAGTACCAATGTATCACAATTTAATTTCCTTTTTACCATGGCAACATGTAAAAATTCAGAATTGATGGAACCTCACCAATAAAAAATTTAGAATCCTGCGAAGTGGGGGGAGGGATTAACTGGTAATCTCTGTCTATCCAAATACAATATAAATGCTTAAACTGGAAATTTCCAGCTGAATGGCCACAAAAAGGGTAGGGAAGAGGGCAAGAGCTGGCTGGGTTTGATAGGAAGATGCTTATTTGCTTTTGCAGGGCTTTAAACCAGGTGTGTTCTCAATAGTAATCTTAAGGCTCATCTCACCCAAAGTACCATGACATTAGTGCCTGGTATTTCTCTAGTCCTCACAGTCTCTTAGGACAGGAAACACTGCCTACTCAATGTGAGATCTATCTGGTAACTGTGGACTTCAGGTTTGTTGGGTAGCGTTAATTCAGAAGGCTGTTGCATTACTGCATAAATTGTTTTGGGGTGTTCATACCAAGCAAAGTACATGCAACTGAGTGCCAATAGAATTTCGCGTATTTTACAAATGTTCCGTGAAACAATATTTATATTCATATTATGTTTGTCATCCTTCCAAACAGAATTTATCCAGGAACCAATTCTGTTTTACGGAAAAATCCAGCTTTGAAAACTTATCACATTGTTATTACATATTAATACATCTTTTTTTCTAAATTTTATTTATTTCTGTATGTGTATGAATGCACTGTCTGCATGTAGGTCTGTGCACCCGTGTCATGCAATGCCTTGGAGGTCAGAAGAGGGTCTCAGATTCCCCTGGAACTGGAGTTCTGGAATTGGAGTTACAGACAGTTCTCAGCCGCCATGTGGGTGGTGGGGATCGAACCCGGGTCCTCTGCAAGAGCAGTCGGAGCTCTCAACCACTAGGCCATCTCTCCAGCCCCATATTATTACATCTTATAATTACAAGGATCACAGGCTAGTAACGACACTTTGATTTTTTTTTTTTATTTTGTATGTGTATGAACTTACTGTCTGCATTGTGCACCGTGTCGTGCAATGCTGCGGAGGTCAGAAGAGGGCGTCTGATTCCCCTAGAACTGGAGTTAAAGACGGTTCTCAGCCACCATGTGGGTGCTGGGGATCGAACCTGGGTCCTCTGCAAGAGCAGTCAGAGCTCTTAACCGCTGATCCATCTCTCCATCCCCCAACACTTTGATTTTGTTGTTGTTGTTTTGTTTTGTTTTTGTTTTTTGAGACAGGGTCTCCCTTTAGTCCCAGCTGGCCTGGAGCTCACTATGTAGACCAGGCTGGCCTTGAACTCAAAGAGATCTGCATCACTTTGATTTCTTAATAGTTTGATTCAAACTGCTTTGTTTTCTTTAGTTTAAATTCTTTTATTTTCTTTTTTTCTTCATTTTTTTAATTTAACCAGTTAGTAAACATAAGCAATAAACATAAGAAATATCCATGTATACCCAATTAGCAAACATCTGAGTCTAATTCTTTATTTATTTGTTTTAATATATATTTTGTACAAGATTATCAAATCTAGACCCGTGTTCCCCACCTACCCCCCACCCCACCAGAGCTCATGCATTCTGCCAAACATGCTTTTCATCTCTTTCTCAGTCTTTCTCGATATTCTCCATGTGGAAGTTGACTGTTTTGAGCAGAAGTTCACTGTTTCAGACAGTTCTTTGTTCAGTCCTTTCTGTTGTTGTTGTTGTTGTTGTTGTTTCCAGTATACATCCTGAGTCTAATTCTTGTACAACCCAGGGGCCTCAAGTCCAGTTGGAGAGGTTTGCATATACAAACATACTGATCAGACAAAAGTCCAGTCCCCTTTTGCTGTGATCTCACAATTCACCCCCCCTTCTTTGTCCCTTACAATCTGACACGCCAACCTCTTCCATGAGAGTTCCTGGGCTTTGGAGGGGAGCGTGAGAGAGATTGAGAGATAGGAAGATCCATTTTTTTTCTCTGAGGTGACACATCAAACTCTTGGGTCTGTCCAAGTTCTGTTTTCAATGGACTGGTGGTTCATTTAGAAGTCTCCTTTTAATTCTACCTAGTAAAACACAAATAGAAACAAATATTAACCATTATAACAAGTTACACTATGGGTACAAGCACATACATTTAGATGGTGTCTTGGTTGGAGCATCATAGCTCTTTAACAAAAGGATGGCAATAGCTTTCTAATGTGGCTTATAGTTAGATTCTTCAGATGTGAGTGAGTGGGTGAATCAGAGATACTCTTGTCCTTAAGTGTTTCACTTTGAGCTATCATAGAAAAATTGCATCATTGTCCTTAAAACAAATGCTGTTGATTATAGTTTATAGTTTTAGAAAGGACAGTATCTAAGCCAGGGGTGGTGGCACATGCCTTTAATCCTAGCACTTGGGAGGCAGAGGCAGGCAGACCTTTGTGAGTTCAAGG
The DNA here is from genome assembly GCA_009823505.1 of Rhizomys pruinosus. Classification (NCBI taxonomy): domain Eukaryota; kingdom Metazoa; phylum Chordata; class Mammalia; order Rodentia; family Spalacidae; genus Rhizomys; species Rhizomys pruinosus. Next base: position 1,779,588 of record VZQC01005638.1, read on the forward strand.
CCAGCCTGGTCTACAGAGCAAGTTCCAGGCCAGCTGGGGCTACAGGGAGACCCTGTCTTAAAAAAAAAAAAAAAAAAAAAAAAAAGAAAGAAAGATAGAAAGGATAGTATCTAGCACACACATAGCAGGTGCTCTACTCATACTAGAATTTGTCCTCTGATCTAAGGAGCATGTGACCATCTCACCTATCAAACCTTGGGCAAATCTGCACTGGCTACATGCAAAGCAAAACAGGATGTGCCCTTTTGTATATTTTTATTGAATTTTTGTGTATTTCATACACAATATCTTTTTTTCCTGTATTCTTTTTTTTAGTTTTTTTTATGCATTTATTTTTATGTGTATGAATGTACTGTCTTCATAGAGGTTTGTGCACCCGTGTCGTGCAATGCTGTGGAGGTCAGACGAAGGTGTCGGATTCCCCTGGAACTGGAGTTAAAGATGGTTCTCAGCCACCATGTGGGTGCTGGGGATCGAACCCAGGTCCTCTGCAAGAGCAGTCAGTGCCCTTAACCACTAGGCCATCTCTCCAGCCCTCATACACAATATCTTTATCATCTTTATAGCCCCTCCCTATCCCACCTCCCCATAACACTCCCCCCCACACACACACACATTGGATTGCTTGCATTTTGTCATTTATGTTAAGGCCTATAGAGTCCAGTTAGTGTCCAAAGATGTCCCTCAGTGCAGGTTCACTGGAGTCTAGTCAGCTTATCTAGAGTCTCTCCCTTAAAGAGGATCAACTCCCCCTCACCCAGCAGTAATCAGCTGCCAATATTTCTTCAGCTAAGGTTGGGGCCTGCTGCCCATCTCCCCAGTTCTATGCTGGGTCCTTATCTGCTTGAGTTTGCATGGGTCTTGTGCATGCTGTCACCATTGTTGTAAATTCATATGAGCTTTTCATCAGCCCCACAGTTGTTTCAGGCACATATCCCCAAGTAACTGGCCCAATGAGCCTCTTGTTTCCTGGACTGGAAAGGGCCCACATTGTCATTTTGTTTCCTGAATTCAAGAAAAGAAATAAAATTGCAATGTCGGTATGTCTAGTCCAGGAAATAAGAGGCTCACGGGACCAGTTACTCTTCCCAAGTCCTATAGGACTGTAAGGTTTTCCATGTAACTCCTGTTTTTTTCTTTAAATGGTAAAAACAGACAAACAAAAAATCCTAGACATTTTTGAGGTTTTGGTTGTTGTTTTGGTGTTTTTCTTTTGAGACAAATTCTGGCTCTGGAGAGATAGATATGCTAGCCTTATGATATTTCTACCTCCACCTCATAAGTACTGGGATTATACCCTGATATGTCAACACATCAAGTACTTTTTGAAATATGTGATTCCTTGCCTTTATAAAATGACAGACATCATTTATAAAATGTATTATAGTAACATGGTAGTTCCATGGGTTATTGAAGTGTGAAGTGTCACCAGAGGCAGAAATGTAATTGGAGTTTGTTGTGGGCAGAACAGCCTAAGGATTTTTCCTCAGAGCCTCAGGGGGCTGAGTCATACGCAGCCTGGTTCTTGAAAAGTACACCTATAAGCCTCATCAGTATCTGTGTATGAGATTTGGAGGGTTTGAAATTATAACTCTGTAATAAAGTTTAGATATTAGGGAAAGTATGTTCAGGTAGACTTACTTTTACTTTCCAAAGAATTCTGTCCCAGAAAAGGAATCATTTTAGGTACATCGTGAAGGCTTGTAAGCAGAGAGGGGAGTAGAGACTAAAAACTGATCCATGTATGTAGGTCTCAAAGAAGTTGGACTTCAAGTAGCTCATACAGTCTTTCTGTGATCAACTTTAAGGGAGTGATGCCCAATAGGCTGAACAGGCTCTGGTGGATGAACTCACACTGAGAGACATCTGGGTACACAAACCTGACTTGATAGGCCTTAATATATATGATAGAATACACAAACTTCTGTGGGCAGGCTAGGGGGTAGTTGGTGCAGATACAGGAGGAAGTCTAAATATGATTAAGATGTATTGGGCCGGGCATGGTGGTGCACGCCTTTAATCCTAGCACTTGGGAGGCAGAGGCAGGCGGATCTTTGTGAGTTCAAGGCCAGCCTGGTCTACAGAGTGAGTTCCAGGACAGCTGGGGCTACAGGGAGACCCTTTAAAAAAAAAAAAAAAAAAAAAAAAAAAAAAAAAAAAAAAAAAAAAGATGTATTGTATGAAATGCACAAAAATCCAATAAAAATGCACATTGGAAAAAAATTTTAGCTTGAAAAAAAAAGTAACTCAGCAGCCACCTAAACAAAAATCTTGTTTATGAAGTTATGTGAAAATTCTGGTGATGTCAGCCATGAGAGACTGAGCTGCATGGGAAATGTGGGGCAGGGGGGACAACTGCTTTTTTATTACTTGGCACTCCAGAGTGGCGGTTCTGTATGTAAACCTAATTTGTTGGGTATGGGGAGTCAAGGTGAATTTGCAGCTACCTGGAGAGAAACAGCAGCAAGCTGGTTAAAGTAATTATATGGAAAGGGTACAGAGTTTGAGACTACCCAAGGAGACCACCAGACAAAATTTCAAAGTTTAAAAGGGAAAAAAAAAAGTATATTTTCAAGCAAGCACTGCCAACTGAGCTGCTGTGGGGCAGAGGTCAAGATCCAGGACTTTTTAACATGAAGCATTATCATGGGTGTTTTTAGCTAGCTTATTATCACCAGTTCTCTTTAGCTAGAAGCAAGATTACAGAAGCTGAAAGAGCCTTTGGTTAGTATTTACACAGTGTGGAGAGGAGCAACAGTGAGCTATGTGGCTCTGAGATTAGCCTCTTTTCTTAGTTGTTTATCAAGACTTAACTGCTGACTGGGTGATGATCCAGATATCATGTGCTATGTGGCCTTTGGCTAAGAATAAGTCCTGTTGACTCCTAGGACCCTTTGAATAACACCTTGGTCAGAAATTAATTTAAAATGAAATTAGTTTAGCTGCCACATAATTGTGGGGAAGGGGTAGTCTGGGGGTACTGTTGTATGACGTGGCTGAGTGTAACCAGAGCTGGGGACTTTCTTGGCCACAGATGGCACAACGTGTTCTCATTTCATGACCTACGAAGATGTTCTGACGTCAGGACCAGACCTTCTAGAAAGTCCCATCTTACCGCTTAAAGCAACCAGACAAAATCAACTTTTGCTTCAAACCACAGAGGTGCTGTCCTGTAAGCTCAGTTCTTTCCTGAGTCAAATACCAACCTATTGAACATCCATGCTTTAGTTGCTTATTTGCATGGAAAGAACTTGGTGAGAACTGAAAAGAGGGCAGGCAGCTCACACACTAAAAGAGAAATAAGTTATCATCTTGCAGCAGGTAGCTGCCCACCCTTGCTCTCTCAAAGCTACTCAAAGCGTTTCTCTTTCTACTCTGATCTGAATGAATTCTTTCGCTGTCCCCAACTCCAGCCCACCACATTTAGTGGTCCAATATAGGGAACAGGGAACTTCAACTCTCTTTTTCCATTTCTCCTGACTCAGGACCCTCAGTGAACCACAAAAGGGCTCAGAGACAATTGCCAATCTCTAGCAGGAGCAACTTCCCGGTAGGACCAGAAAGTTTCAATGCTCCCATGCAAAACTATCACCTCTCTTAGGAGGGGGTTGGGAGGACACAGCTCCTTCCATTCTTGTGTTGGGTGGATTCCACTATCCTTCTAGCAATTAATAGCTTCATAGTGTGATCTAAAAGCCTAGGGGAGAGCTGTTAAATTGCCTTTCCCCACCAAGAGAAAGACCAACCCTTTCATTGCCGAGCTCACCATTACCAATATACAGTGAAACTGGCAACTCACCTAAGACAGGAAGATCTGCACGTTGTGTGAGACACCAGCCCCTCTTCGCTTCCCTCCCTCTCTTGGGTTCTTACAAGGCCATGATCCCTGAAGAGGAGGATTAGTCATTAGTCTCTGTCCTAGTTTGTCTTCCATTGCTGTGACAAAACACTCTGACCAACACCAACTTGGGGAGGAAAGGGTTTATTCAGCTTACATCTCCTGGTTCACAGTTCATCACTCAGGGAGCACAAGGCAGGAACTCGGGGCAGGAACATGGAGGCAGGAGCTGAATCACAGGCCATGGAGGAATGCTGTCCACTGGCTTGCTCTCCCACTGGCTTGCTCTCTGACTCATGCCCAGCCTGCCTTCTTATACTGTCACTGCTCAACAATCAAGACAATACACCACAGATGTGGCCACAGGCCAATCCAATGGAGCAAATTCCCCAATTGAGGCTCCCTCAACCCAGGTGTGTCAAGTTGACACTAAAGCTATCCAGCACAGTCTCCAAACTCACCTCTCATTGCTTTTTCTCAGCTCTCTATTACTCTTCTCTGTGGACTTTGCTGACCATCTTATTCTGGAAACCATTAGACCAGGTGATTTTATACAGCCTCAATGATACATTTTCTTCTGTCCCTATAATTTAGGACATGCCTTTTGGGAATTATACAAGTCCCTTTCAGATGCCTCATCATGGTGTCTTCAATTATGTGGAATGCCTTCTTTTTAAGACGGTTTTGCATAGCCCAGGCTGCCCTCAAATTTGTTACATAGCCAAGGCTGACCTTCAACTACTGATCCTCCTGCTTCCAGCCCTCAAGTACTGGGATTACAGATGTACATTACCCTAGCCTGGGGATAACCTTTTAAAAGAATTACCTTGAGTCCCCTGTCTCAACGTGGAATGCTTCACCGTTCCTATAGAGCATTTCATCAACCAGGCCTCCCTGGACATCAGACACCAAAACCTCAAAAACTGCATGAGGATCTCAACCCCCTTTTCCCATTTTACTAGAAAGGGCTTCCAAGGTATTCAGTGACTGGGAGATAGCTTCTGTTCCTTTATACTTATTGTTGGGCTGTGGTCTAAGGGACTGGGGTAAATCTGATCCTCAGACCCTGGAAAGGAAACATCTTCTGGTCCCCTGTAAGATGACTAGGGCACAGCATAACCTCCCAGACCAGAAGGTGTGGCCCGCAGACAGCCATGCTCAGCTACCCTGCTGTTCTCCAGCTTGATCTGTTTTGTTGCAACCTTTCCAGGCCTCCACTGTCCCATTTTCAAGATCCAAAACTGTGAATAACCTGTTGTATGTGCTTGGGGCCCTCAGATGTCCACGATATCCTGGGCAATGCTTCCTTGGGTCCCACCTTAACCTATCAATCATTCTCCAAGTCCACATTCCAAGAGGCTGCAGCTCCTCCCCATACCCTGAAATCCTTCTACTCTATTCCCCTTATATGTGTTCATGGGATCCCTTTAGAGAGCAAATGCCTCCTGCTGCTGGAGGTAACTTTTATTCCCTCCTTAGTAGACAGTGGAAACTGTCCCTTCCTTTGTCTGCACTTCCCTAGATGCCAAACTTGATACTTTGAGCCTCTCCACTGCCTTCATTAAAGAATTCCAGACCTTTCCCATCTCCTTTGACTTAACTTGGACAGCTACATACTTTAATTACCTACTATACCCACATTTGGTCATTGGCTGGGTCATGGGTTGATGAAGCCTATCCCAGAAACCCATGAGAGACCCCTTTGGGGAAGGTGCAGTTCCCCCCCCCACACACACAAAAGTACCATGAGTGGACTTATTAAGCTATGGATCTAGACAAGGACCACTGTAGCTACATATTCATATGCTGAAATAGACAGTGATAAAACCTGTTAATTACCCCAAATTGAAAGAAACATCCGGGCCCCCAGTGAGACAGTTTCACCCTTCCTATAGCCCACTTCATCAGCAAAGCCTCCCTGGATATCAGACACCAAAACCTCAAAAACGATTTGAGGATCCCAACCCCCTTTTCCCATTTTACTAGCTAAGGCTTCCAAGGTATTCAGTGACTGGGAGATAGCTTCAAAGACAAGAAGGAAAGGAAGGGAAGAGAATGCAACAAGCAACAAGCCCAACACATGGCAGCAGCCAATTAGCTCTATTTAGTTCTATGCTGACATCAGAGAACCCCAGGTACCCTCTCATCACAGAGCCCCACTCTATGTGCTAAGGCCCAAACCTATTAAGACCTCTTCTCCATCCCAAGGGGATCCTCATGGGGCTGCAAACAACAAGGTCACATTAGTCAAAACGGTCAGAAAACACATCCTCTACTGTCTAGCCTGTGCCCATACTGCAAACAGGTGGGCCACTGTTAGTAGGAATGCCCCTCTCTAGTGTAAAAGAGAGGATCACCCAATACCCAAGTTTCCAGATGCACTCTAGCCCAGGGGAAAGACAGTTATTCCTGCCCCTCCTCCTGGATTATGAGGATCCCATGGAGAAGAGGGACTTCAGCTCGATTGCCAGGTCCCAGAGGCTGTAAATGCTCCCATATTCCCCATTTCTATGCAAGAACCTCAGGTGACTCTAGATACAGCAGTAACTAAAATTAATGTCTTAATCAATATGGGGGGGCACATATTCTTCCTTGATTAACTTTCTTGGACCCACCTTTGATCCTCAATCCTCCTTACTGAAATTTATGGGCAATCCTAGCCGGGCCATTTTACACCCCCTCTTCTACGAAACTTAAACAAACACATTCATTCTTAGTGCCTAGCTATTCTATCCAATCCTAGGAAGGGACATTTTGTCAGAGAGCACTCTTGTCTGTTCAAAAGGCTGACCTTAGGGGCTGGAGAGATAGCCTAGTGGTTAAGAGCACCGACTGCTCTTGCAGAGGAGCCGGGTTCGATCCCCAACACCCACATGGCAGCTGAGAACCATCTGTAACTCCAATTCCAGGAGAACTCCAGTTCCAGGGGAATCTGAGACCCTCTTCTGACCTCCGCGGCATTGCACGACACGGGTGCACAGACCTACATGCAGACAGTACATTCATACACATACAAAAATAAATAAAATTTAAAAACAAAAAACAAACAAACAAACAAACAAAAAACAAAGGCTGACCTTATTGTCCTCACCTGTGCCCCTCAGGAGGGTTATAAGGGTTAACAAATTTCTACACTAACTCAGTATATCCATACCATCATTTGGAAATTAATATTTATTTTTATTCTATATGTATGAATGTTTTACCTACACGTATGTAAGTGCAGCATGTGCATACAGTGGCAGAGGCCAGAAGAGGGCACTGGATTCTGGGTACAGGAGTTACTAATAGCTGTTAGCTGCCATGTGTGTGCTGGGAACCAAACATGGTCCTCTGGAAGAGTGGTGAGTGCTCTTAACAGCTGAGCAATCTCTCCAGCCCAAGTCTTCTTGAACAATAAGTGCTCCAAGTCCTCTCCCGTGAGTTCATCACATTTTCACTATTGTCCTCCAATGCTCAAGATCACCAGTTATATTTCTCTAGGGTTTCACTAGATTTCACCTGATATGAGAAAGTATAGTCTCTGAAGCATCCTTAAAATACCATCAGGTCTCCCCCAACATTATAAATGGGTCCAAGTTTTAGCTTGGCTCTCAGCTGGAAGATTTTCCTATTAGCACAAACAGGCATACCCCTGTCTTATTTCCTCAACTCACTATACTCCATGGGATACACATGTACTTTTGCTTTCCTGCCAAATGTACCAGCACCCACACCTTGGCTTATATTACACAAGATATCCAACTTGTTCCCGCCAATCAACCACTCCACACCCCTCTGTTTGCCTCAGTTGATCCAAACAAGCACCGAGTAGTCAATCCCTGTATTCTTGAGACTGGGCATTCCATCGAGGGTGGTCGTGGGACAGCCCGTCTCGGCCTAGCGTCGTATGCTCATGCTCATCATACCGTTTCCCCTGATCAAGCAACAGGTCTTGACTGCATTTCAAATTCTTCCCAGACCCTAGAGGACCAAGTTGATCCATGGTCCTCCCAAACCTCTGTGATCTTGATTTACTAACAGCTGCCCAAGGAGAGAGCAGTCTGCTTCCAGAGAAGCAGAAACTTATGGATGGCTCCCCCAGACATTCTCTTTTCTGAAACCCCTGGCTGCCATCTGTCTGATCCTGGTATTTGGTCCCTGCATTGTTAACTGACTTGTCAAGTTTCTCATCTCTAGGATCCAACAGTTCTAGGTCCAGATGATGCTTCAGCCAACACCATCAGACAATCTATTCCCCACAGGCCCTTTAGAATAGTTCAGCAGACATTTGTACAATAGCCCACTGTCCCTTCATGATTGCCCTACGGTGCCCTGGCACACTAGCTACAGCAGGTAGGGGACAGTCACTAAACAACCTCATTCAACCTTAAGGAGAGACCTTCACCCCAAACATTGGCCTTGCTGCTCTGTCAGAGAGAAATGTGGGTAACAAGGAAGTTTGGGAGCACTATATAAGTTACCTGGATGAGTGTGGCCAGACCTAGAGATTTTCCTGGCCACAAACAGTTCAGTGTGTTCTCGTGTCATGGTCTGCTGAACCGTTACTGTCATGAACAGGTGAACAGCCTTTGGAGGATCCCATGTTACCACTTAAAACAACCAATCAAAATCGACTATGTCCTCATAACAGAATTACTATCATGTAAACTCAGTTCCTGCTCTGATACAAACATTGACCAATAAGAACTCCCATACTCAGTCCCTCATTTGCAGAGTAGGATCCTGGAGGTAACAAAAAGAGAGCACTCCCATATACAAATAGATACTATCATCTTATAGCAGGCAGCTCTACTCGCCTACTGCAATGTACTCGATAAGCTTGTCTTTTTCAACTCTGATCTTAGATGAATTCTTTCAATCTCTTCAACTCCAACCCACCATAATAATACTAAACCAATGCAGTCTGCTATAGGTAGGTCTTCACAACTAATCTACATGCTAATTTGTATCCACACATGTGTGTGTCCCACATTTCCTAGAAGCTTTTCTCTCTAGTGTAAATGGTTAGTATTACCAGAAATCTGACACCTGCTGCATGAAATACAGCCCAGTATTGGGAATGCGAACAGTTACACCTGCCAATGCTCTTAACTGCTGAGCCATCTCTCCAGCTCCCAGCAAACACACTGTATGGCTCATAAACACCTATAACTACAGTTTCTACGGGACCCAACCCCTCTGCCCTCTGCAGGCACCTGCGCTCCGTGTGCATACCCACACAGATGCACATATACACAGTAAAACATAAGAATAAATCTTTTAAAATATTTTACTTATTATTTTTATTTTATGTCTGCAAGTGTATTGCCTGCATGTGTGTAAGTGCACCTATGTCATGCAATGGCCACAGGGGTTAGAGAGGTGTCAGATCCCTGGCCCTGGGGTTATGGACAGTTGTTAGCTGCCATGTAAGTGCTGAGAATTGAAACTGGGTCCTCTGCAAGAGCAGTGCTCTTAATCACTGAGCCATCTCTCTAGCCCCATAAGAATAAATTTTAAACAAGAATTTAAAAATACCCTGAAAAATCTCTACCTCCTTCATAAAAACCACTAAAATTTTTTTACAGCATAATCCATTAGGAGAAAAATTGAATGAGTGTCATTATACCAAACCATTCATAAATGTGAATTCGTGGTTAATGAAGCCTTGTTTGGAGCCTTATGCTGCTTGCAGTGCCCTGCATGGTTATACATGCAACAGGAAGCCTCAAGAACTGCTTTTGGATCATGATGATGCATCGACCTCCTTCACAATGTGGAAAGATCCATATACCCATCTGCATTCTTCTTCTCCCTTCCAGGTGGGCAGCATGCTGAAGACTCCCAGATTTCCTGTTTGGCTGTGCAATATCAATGGAAACTACAGTATCCTTTTTTGCACAAACAGGCAGCTCTTATCAGATTGGAAAATGGAGCGTCTCTTTGATCTACACTTTTACAGTGGCCAGCCCTCACAGAAAAAGCCTGCACATCTTACAGTAGGTGAGCATTTCAGACTGCCAGGCTGGTGCTTTAATGCACTCAGAGACGTGGCTGTTGCTGTTTACAGCTCTATGCTACCTCTGCAGGAAACGTTTGGACACAGTTTCTGAAATGAAGCCCCTGCATGGTTCTAAATCCATTGTAATAATGGGGATTCCTTTTAAAAGGATGCATGTGCATACATGTGTGTATGCGTATATGTGTTAGAAGTTAACACAGAGAAACAAACTTTAGGTAAGAGAAAAAAAAACAAAGACTGAAGAATTAAATTTCCAAAAGCCTTCCACAAGGCTGTGTCTTTCAGCATGAGGAATCTATGACCTCAGGAAAGACATACAAAACAGGAGTGTCAGAGTCCCAAATGGCAGATTCTATACACACGTCAACGCATCTGATCATCCACCGACACAAGCAGCTGAAGTAAGAGTACATTTCTGTTCAGATGGCTCAAAAAGGCATTTCTGAACACATACTATAAGCTAGATACAGGCCTGGGCACGAGGAAACACACCATAAATACAACACAGCCCCAGCAAACCTTTAGCATATCTGGTCCACAGAAGAAACAGACTGACAGGTCATTTTTGCTACAATTATAACCCCAGTTTCTTCAATCCATGAAGGAAAATGACCAACTGTAAGATGTCTTCAAATATTGGCCCCCTTTAACAAGAGGTCAACAGAAGATAGACTCAACTTTTTGTCCAGCAGCCTTGGCTTCATTTGTGGTGCCTGGCCAATGTCGGACATCGCATTTAGCATCATAAACCTGGTATTAAGCAACTTTCTGTTGTTATCACCGCATTTAGAACAGGATCTTAGAGACCAATTCTCGATGAAGCTATTTTTTTAATTATGAGAAATGCATGTTACCTTTAATTTAGTGTGGCATCAACAACACATTCCTTAAAATATACTGCCACTTCAACTTTTTTCTTTGAGGGATGCATTTTTTTACCAGCTTGCAAGCATCCCACACATTTTATTCAGTGTTTTTGTGTTGAAAGTTTATGTAATACAGGCCCAATTAAATTCCCAATAGCCATATGAAGTACACACTATGATATCTATTTTTAGTTATATAGTTGCTATATTTAGTTGTTAAATGAATTCATGAAGCATAGAAATGGTATTTTAAGTACCTTCTTCACAGATGTTACCTGACTCATACAAAACAAACCTAGACCTTGAAGCAAGTTCTAGATTCCCTTACTAGAACCTACCCCAGAATAAACCTGTATTCTTAGAACTCTTAAAAAGGGATGAGTTTGGGCTAGAGAGATGGCTCAGTGGTTAACAGCATGCACTGCTCTTCCAGAGGACCTGAGTTTAGTTCCTTGCACCACATCAGGTGATTCATGATTGACAACCTATAATTCCAGGTCCAAAGGAATCTAATGTCTGTGGCTCCCACAGCACCCACACACATACATAAAATTAAAAATAAATATTTTTAAAGCGTTGAACTTTGCTTTTAAAAGGACAATGTCACCTGTTTATCCTGGTGACATCAGTGAAAAATACCTGACCCTACGTGTCACATCATGTTGCATTACGTGACATGAGTATTTACCTCCCCGCACACAATAAGCCAGGCCATTACTTCACGTGGGCATTTCAATATAATGCTAGAATCTCCCTCTGCTTAGCCATTTCTAGGACCATAGCTTACTGAGCTCAGCTCCTGTGCACCTGCTCTCTTCTCACGCACTGGCTACACTAGGAATAACCCAGTGGGCCTGGGTGTCAATGCTGCTGTTCCTTCCTCAGATACTCACTCCCATCACTGGGAAGGGGATCACCATGAAGATAAACATGGACCAGGAAGACGGTTTTGCCCAGTGGAGATGGTAATCAGAACCAAGTGGAGAGAAGCTACCATCAAATGGAGTGGGACTGTTCCCTTTTTCTAAAGAGAACACTAGAAACTACTCTGAAGTGTCGGAACTAATGCGATGCTACAGGCGCAGTGCAGGGGAGGGCATATAATTCCTTCACCAGCCCCACTGACAACTGCCCCTAGCAGCTTTCTCGTTTTTCCCTTCCACTTTGCCTTTGTTGTTTTTGTTGTTGCTGTTTGTTTTGTTTTGGGGGGTTTTGTTTTAGTTTTTGGTCTTTTTGAGACAGGGTCTCCCTTTAGTCCCAGCCGGCCTGGAACTCACTCTGTAGACCAGGCTGGCCTTGAACTCACAAAGATCCTCCTGCCTCTGCCTCCCGAGTGCTAGGATTAAAGGTGTGCACCACTACGCCTGGCTGCCTTTGTTTTTTAATTTTATTTATTTATTTTTTATGTGTATGAATGTACTGAATGCATGTAGGTCTGTGCACCCGTGTCGTGCAATGCCTTGGAGGTCAGAAAAGGGTGTTGAATTCCCCTGGAACTGGAGTTCTCCTGGTATTGGAGTTACAGACAGTTCTCAGCCGCCATGTGGGTGCTAGGGATTGAACCCGGGTCCTCTGCAAGAGCGGTTGGCGCTCTTAACTGCTAGGCCATCCCTCCAGTCCCCTGCTTTGCCTTTGTAGTTATCAGTGCTGTAGGGAAACACAGGTCCTAATCCCAGGGTTCACCTTCTGTAGTGGTTCCTTCCTTTGATTCAAAAGAGAAAAAGGGGTCTCTCCTCAGCATGTTTCTCAACTGGTCTTTGTTTGTTTGTTTGTTTGTTTGCTTGTTTGCTTGTTTGCTTGGTGTTTGTCATTTTGAGACAGAATCTTCCTGTTGACCCCAGCGAACCTACAACTCACTATGTAGAGCAGATCAGGCTGGCCTCCATCTTACAGAGATTCTCCTGCTGCTGCCTCCTGAGTGCCCCAGCACACTTAGGAAGTTGATCTCTTCTTTAGGGATGAAGTCATCGGGAATACATCATCAATTTTTAGTAACGGCAAGAGTGCAAGATTTCTAGAGCCTTCCTCGTATGGGCAGTGTTTATTTCTAAGAACACATCTCATGGGCCACATTAGCTAGCTGCCAGTAAAGTAGCAAATGGACTTGCTCAGTGTTGGATCTGAGACTATTGCTGGTGGCTGGCCACTGGGGCAGATGGCCTGGGTGTTACAGCAGTTAAGGCATTAGGCAAAAGGAGACATCCTTTCTACCAGTTTTATATGTTTCCTTTTTTCCCACACTAGATATAAATAATATCAATAAGCATAAATTAAGACAAAAGTCTTATTCTGTTTTTAAAGGAAGTGGAATGCTCCACAAACCATTTGGTTTCTTTTTAAAATTTTTATTATTTATTTTTTATGTGTATGAATGTACTGTTTGCATGTAGGTTTGTGCACCCATGTCATTCAATGCCACGGAGGTCAGAAGAGGGTGTCAGATTCCCCTGGAACTGGAGTTAAAGACGGTTCTCAGCCGCCATATGGGTGCTGGGGATCGAACCCGGGTCCTCTGCAAGAGCAGTTGGCACTCTTAACCGCTAGGCCGTCTCTCCAGCCCCTCGAAGTCTTATTCTTATATAAAATAAAATTCTATATAACAAGTTAAATCTCTTCCCATGCCAGTGTTCAAAGAGGAAACAATTCTTTTAAGAATGGAATCTAAAAAAAAAAAAAAAGAAAAAAAGAATGGGATCTTTGCCGGGTGTGGTGGTGCATGCACAGCACTCAGGAGGCAGAGGGAGGCAGATCTCTGTGAGTTCAAGGCCAGCCTGGTATACATAGTGAGTTCCAGGCCAGCTGGGACTAAAGGGAGACCCTGTCTCAAAAAGACCAAAAAAAAAAGGGGGGGGGATCTTTTGTCGGGCATGGTAGCACATGCCTTTAATCCCAGCAGTGCGGAGGGAGAGGTAGGTGGATCTCTGTGAGTTCAAGGCCAGCCTGGTCTACAGAGTTCCAGACCTGCTGGGGCTACAGGGAGACCCTGTCCAAAAAAAAAAAACTAAAAAAAGGGTTCTCTCTCTCTCTCTCTCTCTCTCTCTCTCTCTCTCTCTCTCTCCTGCTAAATGCCTACACACTGGCTGAAAGGATTCACAGACCAGACACTATTATCTCTAAAAGCTGCACATGAGATCCCTCTAGACCTTTTCCACCTTTACACCTGATCTGCCAACTTGCAGACCCAGAGCTTTGATGGTGGAAACTAAAGGTCTGTTTCCAAGGAACAGCTTTTATGTACTCAGTGTGGACATGAATCTATTAAATACATTTTCATTTGGCCCAAGAATAATGTTATAACTTAAGAAGAATACAGAGAATGAAACTTCAAGGCGAATAATAAAATAAATTATATCAAAAGAGGAAGCCAGTTTGGCCCAGATTTCTGATTACAGCATCTTTATCCTTGGTGTTTCCATTTAGAATTTTAAATAAATCAGACACTTGGATGGAGCCCCACAGACCCAGGTCTTATTTAGTCTTAGCTATTGTATTAGTCAGGGTTCTCTAAAGAAATAGAAGCAACAGGACAAATATATAACTATATACAATTTATTGATTTGCTCACATGATGGAGCTCAACAGTAGCGCAGAACTGGAGAGGCCAGGAATCCAGGAACTGCTCAGTCCGCAAGGCTGGATGTCTCAGTAGTCCCAGTCTAGTGCTGAAGGCCCGAATGGATTCCAGGAGATCTGCCGGTCTCAGTACACGCTGGGATCCGAAAGGTTGATCACAGCAGCAAGACAAACTCACCGGATGAGAGAAGCGAGCCACGGAGAAAAAAGGGGCCAGCTCCCTGCCGTGGCCTTAAATACTGCCTGCGGGCAGAAGGTAACGCCCACATTTCGGGTGGGCCATCCGGGTTGAGGTGGTCCAATCAGAAGACCCTTTTTCTCTTATTTGTTCCTTAGTCCAGTCAAGTTGACACCCAGGATTAACCATCACAGCCATATTGTATGTATGTGTATGTTTTGTTTGGTTGGTTGGTTGGTTGGCTTTTGTGTGTGAGGCATGGATCTATTTTTGTTCTAGGAACACTGACTTATCCTCTCACTAAATGTCTCTTTGGGAGTCAACTGCTAGAAAGCTTGAAGCCAAATCAGAAACTAGACTAAGTATATCTGTCAGCTCCAAGAGTCTCACTGAATCTTGGGCAGCCAGGACACTGCTTTCTCATGAGTTGTCTAGCCCTGGTCCATGAAGAATCTGTGACTCTCCTACAACAGCTGGGATTCACCCTCTAGGACTTAGCACAGGTACACTTAATAGTGAAACAAAATCAGGCTTCTAAAAAGGAGGAAGAGCAGAGCGACTGCTCAGAAGCCAGCCACGCTCGCCCAGCAGCTATTGATCCTCACAAAGCCATTTTGAAACTGGCCTAATTCCTCTATTCATTTTCCATTCCTACCTTTATTTCTTCTTTGAACTTTTAATTTGTTTATAGTTTGTGTTAGCTTACCATACTTCATATAATCTATGTTATTCTTCAAACAAAAGTCTATTAATAAAATCATTCAGGAAACATTAAGTACCTATGTTTTACATGCAAAGGTATAATACTGGTGATACATAAAGGGCCCTCACTTTGTATGTCAATGTTCTATAAATAAGAATTTTTATTTTATCTTGTAAACAGAGCATCCAATCATATTTGAACTTATTTTTAAGGTATGAATATGTTATTTGGTGGTAGCTAAAGTTTCCTGGGGCTGTCAGTTTACCTTTGAACTTCTGTTTTGAGAAAAAATGGCTTTTATTTCCCACTTAGCTCTTCAAATACAGAGAAAGCTATTTATATAAAGATGGATGGATTAATTTTTCTGAATAGGGACCTAAGATGACTGTATCATTAAGGGTGTTGAAGAGATGGAGAATATTTTCTTTTCTAAAGATCCACCTAGTCTGGTTATGTGCCTCAAAATAATAGTTTGCTATTATAGGAGAGTAAGGGATCACTTTTTTCAAGCATCTGTTTACTGATGTCACAGACTAGGTAGGAACAGACTAACAGATGAGGGGCAGGAAGGCCTAGGTTCCCCACCCCCTCATTGTGGAAATAGCCAAAAGCAACTGGCTAGGACTGGTATTGCACTGTCCAGTGACAAGGAACCTCCAATCAAACTGGATGTGAATTTGTTTTCACATGAATAATAAACAATAGACACATACTATTCACTGTCATAACTGCCCTTATAGGGTCTTTGAGTCACCATTATTCATTCATTCATTTTCATTCATTCATTCACTCAACTCCAATTTTTTTTTTTTTTTTTTTC
>VZQC01005638.1:1796651-1867790 GCA_009823505.1 Rhizomys pruinosus
TTTTTTTCCTCAGTCTTTTTAAAGTTTTTCTCTACAGAGGTTTATTGTTTGGGCAAGAAGTTAACTGTTTCAGTCAGTTCTTTGACCCAATCTTTTTGTCATTGTTGTTCCTTCCCATTTGTATTGCTCCAAAGTATGCCTAAATATGTCACATATATACCAAAATTATAACCTCTGAAAATAAACTGTATGTTAATTCCAAAATATGTTTAGCAGTTCACACTTTCCCTTTAGTTTTTTATTACTCTAAAATATGAATACATACCCTCCACCCATATACCTCAATTACAAAGTCTGAAAATAAGTGGCAAGTTAATTCTAGAGCCCGTTAAGGGATTCACATTATAACAGCACAGTTGCCCTCAGATAAAAAGAAATAAAACATTAACTTTGCTCAGCTCAGCTTGCCTTCAACTAGGGATTTGGTGCTAGCATCCACAGATGAGGAATACCCTTCCTCATTTGTTTTTCTGGGACTGTGTTACTTCACTTAGCATAATGGCTTCGAGTTCCATCCACTTACCTACAAAATTCATGATATCCTCTTTACTGCTGCATAGAATTCCATTGTGTAGATGTACCACATTTCCTCTATCCACTTGTCGTTGTTTGAGGGACATTTGGGTTGGTTCCAGCTCTTTGCTATTGTGAGGAGAGCTGCACCCAGGAGTGGTATGGCTGGGTGAAGTAGTAGGCTTATTTTCAGTTTCTTAAGAGTTCTCCACACAGCTTTCCATAGGGGTTGCATGAGTTTGCAATCCCAACAGCAGTGGATGAGTGTTCCCCTTCCCCACAACCTCTCCAGCATTTGGTAACCTTTGTTTTCTGTATCATAGCTAGTCTTACCGGAGTAAGATGAAATCTTAAAGTGGTTTTAATTTGCATTTCCTTAATTATTAGTGATCTTGAACACTTTTTAAGATGCTTCTCAGCCATCTTGACATCTTCATTTGTGAAGTCTCTGTTCAGCTCTTTACTCATCTTTTGAATGGGTCATTTGTTTTTTTCCTCCTTTGTTTTTTGAGTAGTTCACACACTCTGGATGTTAATGCTCTATCAGATGTATCACTGGTGAAGGTTTCCTCCCACTTTGTGGGTTTTCTCTTCACTTCTTTGATTGTTTCTTTTGCTGTACAGAAGCTCTTGAGTTTAATAAGGTCCCATTTGTCAATTGTTGACCTTATTTTTTGCACAGCTGCTGTCTGATTTAGAAAGTCTTTTCCTACGTCTATGTCTTATAGGTTACTACCAATGTTTTCTTCTATCATTTTCAGTTTTGGGTTTCACATTGAGGTCTTTGATCCATTTAGAGTTTATTTTTGTACATGGTGAGAGGTAGGGGTTTAGTTTTATTCTTCTACAAATGGTGATCCAGTTATGCCAACACCATTTGCTGAAGATGCTGTCTTTCCTCCATTGAGTCTTCTTTCCCCCTTTGTTGAATATGAGATGGCTGAAATTGGATGTGCTCAGGTTTGGAGCCTCAGTTTTGTTCCATTGAGCTATGGGCCTGTTTTTGTGCTAATAAGGAATTATTTCTTTTAGCTCACGTCTTCAGAGGTGTCAGTCTATCATTGTGGGGAAGGCAGAGTGGAGCACTGCAGTTCATATCGTGGTGAACAGGAAGAAGAGACAGGGACACAGGAAGGGCGGGGCAATGTAGAGCTCCAAGAACACACCTTCAGCGACCCACTTCTACCTAGATCCTACCTCCTAAAATTTCCAGAACGTCCCCAAATAGCACAACCATCTGGGGACCAAGTGTATAACATATGGGCCTATGCAGGCCATTTCCTAGTCAAACCACAGTCAGCCCCTATGTGCCACGCACTACGCTGGATGCTCATGAAACAGAGTGGGCAAAATCAGGTATGCCCCCTCCCCTCTGCCATGGGAGCTGGGCTTTCCAGAGAAGGCGGCATGAATCGAAACCCACCACAATGACTGAAAACTCGAAAACTGAGGTTAGTGTTCAAGGGAGGGATTTTTGATGTGTCAGTCTTACAGTAAAGGAATAGAAGTTTGGGAGAAGGCCTTTCTGAGAAACAGCTAGATTGAGTAGAGGTAAGTGGGCGAGCAGAAGAGGAACAAGTGAGCAGGAAGCTCAGTGGTGGGTATGTCGGGAGCACAGAGAAGCCAGCGGGGCTGAAGCACAGAACTCATACAAGAGAGTGGGTGAGAAAGAGCCAGGCAGGCAAATGAAGGCCCAACTCAGGCATTCAATGACAGGGCACAGAAAAATCTGGAAGGATTTTAAGAGACCTTGCAGGATTTACATTTTGTTTTTTTTGTTGTTGTTGTTGTTGTTTGTTTGTTTTTGTCTTTTTGAGACAGGGTCTCGCTGTGGCCCCAGATGTCCTGGAACTTGCTCTGTAGACCAGGCTGGCCTCGAACTCACAAAGATCCGCCTGCCTCTGCCTCCCAAATGCTAGGATTAAAGGCAAGTGCCACCACACCCGGCTGGATTTACCTTTTGAACAGATGCCCCAGACTGCACCAGACTATTAAGAGCTCAAAGTGCACACAGAGCCTAGTTGGATTGGATGCTGCCAGGGCAGTGTGGACAAGGGTGATCAGAACAGAGTGATGACAGTCACAGCACACTGAAGGAGGTCCCTTGGGGACAGCACTCAGTGGGTCAGAGAGCAGGCTGAGGCAGACTGCACAGGGAGGAGAAGGAGAGGAAGGAGGAAGACTAATGACTTCCAAGTGTCTGGTTTGATCCTTGCTGCAGAGAGGCAGAAGGGGGCAGGCAGAGGAGAGGGAAAGAGTTCACCCCACCTCCCAGAGCTGCTTCGGACCTCATAGGACTAGGACTAACACCAGGACACAGTCAAGTAGTAGGGAACTGCACACACCCAATAATAATTCTGAGGGGCCTCACACAGGAGGGACATGACCAGTGGTAAAATGTGGGGGCTTCCTATACCGTAATGGCATTGCATTTTGGCCTGATGTCCTGTGCACTTTGGAGAATTAACAAAGAAGTCTATTTCACATCTGGGGAAGATTGCCTCAACACGTGAAGGTGCCAGGCTGAGCAATAGACAGGGATGATCTATGCGAGGGACACATGTGGCACTCTCGAAAGAGAACGCAAGATGCAAAAGAAGCAGGCCAGACTCCAGAAGAGGGCGGAAAACCTCAGCTATAGAGATGTACTTCTAGGTGGCTGGAAGTTAAGTAAAGAATTCAGACTGAGGGGGCTGGAGAGATGGCCTAGCGGTTAAGAGCGCCGACTGCTCTTGCAGAAGACCCAGGTTCGATCCCCAACACCCACGTGGAGGCTGAGAACCATCTTTAGTTCCAGTTCCAGGGAAGCCCGACACCCTCCTGACCTCCATGGCATTGCACGACATGGGCTCATAGACCTTCATGTATTGCACGACGTGAGTTCACAGACCTACATGCAGACAGTACATTCATACACATAGAATAAATAAATTTTTTTAATAAAAGTTTTTAAAAAAAAAAACAAATTCAGGCTGGGTGTGCTGACCCACACCTTTAATCCCAGCACTTGGGAGACAGAGGCCAGCAGATCTCTATGAGTCTGAGTTCAAGGCCAGCTTGGTCTTTCTAGTGAGTTCTAGGCCAGCTGGGGCTACAGGGAGACCCTGTCTCAAAACAGAATACAGATAACTCTGTCTCCATCAGGCTTGATATTTACACTAAAGTGTTTGTGGGCCTGAGATGTAGATCAGTGGTAGTCACATGCTTAACTGGACAAGATCTGTGGTTCAGTCCCCAGAGCTAAAGAAAAACAATTAACCTGGTCTTATGAAAATAAGTAAAATGGAGTACAGAAACATACCTTGGTATAAAACCCAAACATTTTATTAGTGGTCACCAGGAATGATCTAATTAAAGGTATTTTTAGACAGTGGCTATGTTAAAATCGGAGGGGACCAAGGTTGAATAGAGCAGTTGTTTCAGAGTATACAGTTCCACCCTCTTAACTTACTAAATCGTTTCTGTATGTGACATCAGGGTCTCATGGATCCCGGACTGAGCTTGAACTCTCCGTGTAGCTGAGAATGACCTTGAATTTCTAATCCTTCTGTTTTTTCCTCCTGAGTGGTGTGATGACAGGTGTGTACTACCATGCCTGATTTATACAGGTCTGGGAATCTAACCCAGGGCTTCCTTCCTACATGGGGGGGGGGTACTCTACCATCTAAGCTACACTCCCAGCCCCGCAGTTTAACCATATTTGATGTACTAACCTCATATCTCTCCCTAAGAAGGACTTAGGGTACCCGACAAATGACAGTCTTTTAGAGAACTTTGTATCATACCCCCCCCATGGCTGAATCAAAACAACACAAAATGTTTTCAATACTGTCCACAAGGTGGTGCTGTGAGAGTGACATTTTCAATCACTTACCAAATATAATTATCTAATTATAACCAAAGTCAGTGTGGGCAGCTTAGCACTCACAGTCTACAACATGCATAACGTTGTGATGCTCTGGCCTGCCATCATTGTGCGTGGAGTAGGACTGCTCTAACTCTGAAGTCGTCTGTCCCGTCTTCCACTCCCAGCTGGCAATCAGAAGGGTCCCAACCAGCGCCCAGATAGCTCCGCCACCCTCCCGCTGCAACTGAGTTTGTCGTCCACTGCTTCTCTCAATTCTCTTGTCCTTTCCTGATGCTTTTTTCCATGGAGAAATCAGTTCTGATTATATTATAGTCACTCATATTCTGATCGTCTCTGTTGTAGTTAAGATAAAAATATCAAATTTTCCCATGGTCTACAAGATCCCCCGGGAGTCAGGCCCTGCTTCAGCTCACTTTAGACTCACCCCTGGCTATAACTGGCCTGATAGAAATGAAAATATTCTAAAGAGACATCGTGTCTCTCAATCTGACTATCAGACTATTCAGAAGAAGGGATCCCAAAGAAATGGGAATTCCCCCTGGAATCTCATGCCGGGAGCTGGAAAAGGCACTGCCGGAGATGTCACACAGATCTAACAGCCTGTAAGACCACCTTACGGAATGAGACAGGAGCCCAGTGGCAGACAGGACTGCATCTTGACCCTGCCTGGAGCTGCTTGGATGTGCATGACATTGGCCCTCTATGTAAACTTCTCACTTGAGGATTCCCCCCCCCCCCCCGCAAAAGACTGACTTGGGGGAGTTGCTGGATCTCTTTGTCCTGCTTACCAGTGTGGCCATATTGAACAAATCTCTTTTCTGCTGCCCACTATTAAATTGGCTTTTAGTTGTTTTATTAAGGACTGAATCTGGCTTGGGGCACAGGCTATGATCCCCCAGTTCTATAACAAGGCCTCTCACCTCACAACATGCTCAGGTGAAGCCTAACATAGGCTGATGCTCTTTATGGTGTCTGTCCACAGCTTCTCCTGCAGATCCCTCCTGCAGATCCCGGATGGGCCCCGGGGCCCTCTCTGTCTCCATCTCCCATTTTGCAGAGTCCCCAGGTTCGTGTCTCTTAACCTTCTGTTCTTTTCCTCAAGATGTTTTACAGTTGTAGACCTACCATGTGCTGCGTGTTAAACATCTCCCTAGATGACCCCAGGGTACCTGATGTCCTGCTTTCTTTTTCTGTTGCTGTGATAAACAGCACGGCTTCAGAAGTCACTTGAGGAGGAAAGGGTTTGTTTGACTGACACTTCCAGGTCACAATCCATCACTGAAGGAAGTCAGGACAGGGACTCGAGATGGAAACCAGTGTGCCACAACCATAAAGGAACACTGCTTATTGACTCACTCTGGCTCAGACCCAGCTAGCTTTTTTACACAGCCCAGGACCACTGCTAGGGGTGCTGCCATCCCGTCAGCTGGGCCCTCCCACTTCACTGGACACATCTCTCACAGATATGACCATAGGCCAATCTGAGCAAAGCATTTCTTCCATTTAAGGTCCCTCTTGTGTCCAGTTGACAATAGAAACTGACCAGGACAGTTCACTGTACCATAGATGAACTTGAAAGACCTATGCCATGTGAAAGATGGCTCGTGTATAGAAAATGATCAGAGTCAACAAAGACACAGGAGCAAAAACTGACTAGCAATGTCCTAGGGCGGAATGAGAGGCAGGGACATAAGGAAGGGACCATGGTGACAGGGTGGGGTTTCCTTGGGAGAGGATTAAGAAGTTCTAAGTTAGATCATAATGATTGCACAACTCCATACATATACTAAAAACATTAAATGGGACATTTTAAACAGGCAAACTTTACAGAGTATAAATTATCATTTCTTAATACTGATACTACTATACACTGATACTACATTTGAAAGGAAATAAGATCTGGTAGGTTTTCGGAGACAAATGTCACTCTTCCTGCTAGTGTGTGTTGAGGTGTATATGGATATCTGTCATTGTGGAGAACGGGGTAAAAGGGGAGGGGACAGTTTCACCATCATCCTCTGCATCCAACACAACCAGCACAGTCTAGATGCTCTGTGGAAAAAGAACCTGGTGACTGGCCAGTTTCAGGCTCTAAAATCCGACCCTGCACTGTTTGACCCAACCTCCTTACCTGGAACTAGCCTTTGTGTTGCAGGAGGCTGCAACATCACAGGAAGTTCAGCCAGCCCCTTCCTCCCCTGCGGGACATTCAGGTTCACTGCTCTCTGTCCCAGCCTCCCCTTGGGGTTTCCAATGGTTGACCACTAAGAGCTTGGGATGTGCTGTAACACCCAGCGACAGTCTATGGTGCCCCCATTTTTCAAGAACTAATAGACTAGCAGGCAGAAAGCTGGGGGGGGAGGTTGATGGGCAAAACAAACATCACAGGTGAGCAACCTGCAGAACTATTACCTAAAAGCAAGACAGAGTCACTCGGTAAGCAATTTCAAGCCACTGTGAGGAAAGGGGTGTGCAAACGAGCCAGGTAAGTGAACTCGACTTTCATTGAAGAAAATAAAACAGCACCTCCCACTGGGTGATTCCCAAGGCTGGATGAGGTATGTATGTGAGCATACATGTGATGAGTCATCTACAAATTGAAAGTCTAATTGAGAATTGTACATTGTGTCAACGGAATTCGGATTGGAGCCTGTGCCCCTTGCTGTGCTTGCAAGCCAGGCTTGTCACTCATCCTTGTTAAACCAATTAAAGGAGCCAAATGAATAGTGAAAAACAAAAAAGAACATGTATTAAATGGGGCACATTGGGAAGGAGGACAAAGAGATCCGGTGGCATCCTAAGTCCACCCTTTGGGTCCTGACATAATGGTTGGGTTTAAAGCATAGCTCGGCAGTGCCAGTCAAGGCATGATACACCACCCCCCATCAGTGTCTTAACATGAGTTTCATCCTCCAAAGCCATCTGAGAGGTTGCAGCACTATGAAATCTCTTTCTGGGAAACAAGTTCCCTGTCTGCCTGGTACCAGGCATCAGTGTTTTCCTTCTCCCTGCATGAGATTCCTGGGGGAAATGCTTATTCCCTGGAGTGTCTCGTTTCACAGTCTGATAGCCAAAGGGAGGGGCGCAAGTGTCTCTTTAGAATATTTTTGTTCCTTTCAGGGATGTTGGTTACAGGTGCGCTATCCTCCAGAGTCAGAACGCCAGGATAGCAGGAATACAGAAGGTTGCCATGACCATGATCCCTGGTTCGCATAGTGTGTAGCTGCCCCAGATATAGTTATGTGCGATTAAAAGCCAGTCTGGCATTTCTTCCACAGACTGCGATTTTCCTTCTCAAAAAAGCAATGATGCTTCATAGACAAGCTCTTGCTCCTGGCCATGACTGTCCCTCTGACCTGCAAGCTCGGGATTTAGCTATCCATGGACTTAACAGACATAGGAAATAAGGCATATCAGGAGGAAAAATCCAGAATCTAGTTTTCTTCTCATACCACGATCAAAACACAGTTCTCACACTAAAGGGAATAAACATTTATTCTGGAGCCAAATACAAGAGGACATGGTCCAGGGACATGGATTCAGGTTTCCCCAAATACCATGTTCCAATATGATAAGAGTTTTAAGTTTATATAGTTAGACAACAAAAGAAAATCATAAATCAAGGCAGTTTTCAAATCGAAGAGAATGTCAGGTAGACCAGTTATAGCAAAACAGGGAACTTTCTGCTGGTGCCTGCAAATGCTATCTGGTAACCTTCCTGGTCTCTGGTTGGTGGAAGCTATTGGTCTGTACACCCCCAAAGGATGTCACAAGGATGGATAATATGCAATATAGAGGTGGGCAATGACTGGCTATTAAGGGGGCTAAAGACAGCCCAAGATGATTTGGCTCTGGATCTGTAACATTCCCAACTCTCCATAGCCATGGACTTTCTTTTTTTTATTTTATTTTATTTATTTTCGTATGTGTATGAGTGTACTGTCTGCATGCATGTTTGTGCACCCGTGTCATGCAATGCCACGGAGGTCAGAAGAGGGCGTCGAATTCCCCTGGAACTGGAGTTAAAGATGGTATTTAGCCACCATGTGGGTGCTGGAGATCGAACCTGGGTCCTCTGCAAGAGCAGTTGGTGCTCTTAACTGCTAGGCCATCTCTCCAGCCCCAGCCATGGACTTTCTAATCAAGCTGCCTTATAGAGACTTT
Organism: Rhizomys pruinosus; assembly: GCA_009823505.1. Classification (NCBI taxonomy): domain Eukaryota; kingdom Metazoa; phylum Chordata; class Mammalia; order Rodentia; family Spalacidae; genus Rhizomys; species Rhizomys pruinosus. Next base: position 1,805,197 of record VZQC01005638.1, read on the forward strand.
TTTTTTTTTTTTTTTGGTCTTTCTGAGACAGGGTCTCCCTGTAGCCCCAGCTAGCCTGGAACTCGCTCTGTAGACCAGGCTGGCCTTGAACTCACAAAGATCCGTCTGCCTCTGCCTCCCAAGTGCTAGGATTAAAGGCGAGCACCACCACGCCCAGCTAGTTTCTTTTGTTTGTTTGTTTGTTTGTATTTTGTTTTTTGGTCTTATAGAGTCTTAAATGTAAGTGTGGGGGCTGGAGAGATAGCTCAGTGGCTAAGACCACTGACTGCTCTTACAGAGGACCGGGGTTCCGATTCCAGCACCCACATGGCAGCTGAGAACCATCTTTAACTCCAGCTCTAGGGGAATCCGATGCCCTCTTCTGACCTCTGCAGCATTGCACGACATGGGTGCACAGACCTACATGCAAGCAGTACACTCATACACATAATAATTAAAAAAAAAAAAGTGTGGCGCTTTTGTTCTGGGTACCTCAGTTCACACCTGATTCCAGTTATTTCTGACACTATCTACCGGATCCCACAATTTATGTCTCCGTCTGCAAGAATGACCCTTCCTGTAGTTAAAATGCTAGTTGCAAGGCCCAAATAATTCTCTATGTGCTTCTGACAAACTGGCTATAAGTCCCACAACCCACCCATTCAATGAATTTGTGAAGCAGCTCACAGGACTTGGGGAAATACTTATTTCCATATACCAGTTTATTATGTAAAGGATGATACATAGGGTACAGAAGAAAACATGCTAGGATAACGCATGAGAGGAGACACATAGGGTGCGCATGCTCCCCCAGGGTACCACCCTCCAGCATAGAGTGCCCATGCCCTCCCTAGGGTACCACCCTCCAGCACAGGGTGCCCATGCTCCCCCAGGGTACCACCCTCCAGCATAGGGTGCCCATGCCCTCCCTAGGGTACCACCCTCCAGCATAGGGTGCCCATGCTCCCCCAGGGTGCCACCCTCCAGCATAGGATGTCCATGCTCCCCCAGGGTGCCACCCTCCAGCATAGGGTGTCCATGCTCCCCCAGGGTACCACCCTCCAGCACAGGGTGCCCATGCTCCCCCAGGGTACCACCCTCCAGCACAGGGTGCCCATACCCTCCCAAGGGCACCACCCTCCAGCACAGGGTGCCCATGCTCCCCCAGGGTACCACCCTCCAGCACAGGGTGCCCATGCTCCCCCAGGGTGCCACCCTCAAGCATAGGGTGCCCATGCTCCCCCAGGGTACCACCCTCCAGCACAGGGTGCCCATGCCCTCCCCAGGGTACCATCCTCCAGCATAGGGTGCCCATGCCCTCCCCAGGGTACCACCCTCCAGCGTAGGGTGCCCATGCCCTCCCCAGGGTACCACCCTCCAGCATAGGGTGCCCATGCTCCCCCAGGGTACCACCCTCCAGCAAACTTGCCCGTGTTTAGCCTATGCAGGTTCTCAAAGCCCTGACTTAACCGCATAGGCTTGCTAGTACACCAGGTGAAGAAACCCCATAAGGCTTCTTCCTGCCGCAGTCCCCTCCCCAGTCCATGAGGAGAAGCCCTATGGAATGAAGAAGGTCTTACAGCTGATGGAGGGCACAGGATTTCTAGATACAGAAGAGGGCCGTGGTGGAAACTGTACATTACTCACATGCGTAGCAGTCAGAAGAGAAACTGGGGTTAAAAGAAAGATTAAAGCTTAAAATGGCAAAGTTAGAACACTGAGGAAAAGGAATAAAAGAACTTGTGGCTGGGTATGAGATAATTAAGAGGAAGGAACAGGGCTCGGGGATGGCGACGGCAGCGAGTGTAAGGCATTGTTGTCCTTTCATATGTCCTCGCTTCTAATGTAACCAATTGGAACAGACCAAATTTTAAGCAATGATGTTTTCTAACAAGAGGCTTCTATCTAGGAGACCACCCCAGAGCACTCCATAGACAAGGAGCTAAATTATGAGGTAACCAAGAAAGACCGTGGTTCTATCTTGGTGGCTGCGACAGAGTCAATGGTAAAGCCACAAGGTGATCATCAACTTTCAAAAGACCCCTGAAAGGCTGATCAGTAATAGCACCAGCCAGGAGTGACAGCTACCAGTCAGACTCAGTGGCTAACCAAGCACAAGTCAGAGATGGACAGAATGGGCCTTCACCACCCCTGAGTGACTGTGCAGCACATGAACAGCACAGCGGGACATGCAGAGTTTGTGGGACCTGCAGAGGCTCGGCCCTTGATAGCCCAGGGATTTAACCAACCCCATACCAGTTCTTTTGGCCTTTGTCCAGTCCCTGACATGTTTCTAGAAAAACACATAGGCGGGGCTGGAGAGATGGCCTAGCGGTTAAGAGCACCGACTGCTCTTGCAGAGGACCCAGTTTCGATCCCCAGCACCCACATGGCGGCTGAGAACCGTTTGTAACTCCAATTCCAGGAGAGCTCCAGTTCCAGGGGAATCCGAGACCCTCTTCTGACCTCCGCGGCATTGCACTACTCGGGTGCACAAACCTGCATGCAGACAGTACATTCGTACACATACGAAAATAAAAAAAAATGATCAAGTACTTGGAGCATATGGGGGACAATGATTGACATGACCACACCTCCCTTAAAAAAAAAAAAAAGAAAGAAAAACGAATAGGCAACGAAGCTGAACAAGTTCTTCCTCTTTCGCAAGCCCTTTCTTCTCCTGGGAGTTTTTCTCACTTTCCCTCAAGTCCTCACTTCCCTGCGACTCTCCCTAACAAAGTTTGCTTCTGCTTTGCACACTCTCACAAGACTCCAGGTCGTTAATCTTTATTGCCACAAGACAACAAACTTGGAGCCACCTTGCCAGATCAATCACAGGGGGCTGCGAATGCCCAGCACCCTAGGTCCTTGGCTCACCCATAACTACACTCAAGTCACAACTACTACTTACAAGGTAAGTCACAGAATTTCTTTATGCAATAAAAAGGCAGGTTGTGTGTGTGTGTGTGTGTGTGTGTGTGTGTGTGTGTGTGTGTGTGTTAGCATTTCTATGATCTTCCTTGAGGTAGAGAAATTCTAGTTTCTATGGTCTGCCTTCAGGAGGGAGTTGTGAGGTTCTGAGCCAGGAACTGTGGATAAAATCCAAAATATGTATTGCAATGGACATCTCACAATGGGCCTCCCTGGACTCCCCTTCGTGTAATCCTCCTTTCCAAAAACATCCAAGGGAAGCTGTATGAACAACAGTCATTGTAACCTACAGGCTGCATCCCGGCTGTTTTTTGTTTTGTTTTGTTTGGATTTTTTTTTTTTTTCTTTCACTGCCTTCTCTTCTGGAACTCCTTGGAGAGCTTTAGACAGTTTTGTTTACATGGAGCTTGCTACTGTGTAGATAACTCATAAAAAGCTTCAGTCTGTTCCATATTTCTTTCCTCCCCCTTTCCCTGATGGCCCTGTGAGTCATCTTTTAGAAACAAATTTAGTCAGTCTCTTGGTGCTCACAGAGAGGTATTACTTGGTGATCTAATTTTTTGTTCAAAGAATAGGGAGTAAAACTGATGGGTGTGTACAGAAGAGAGTCAGAGATGAAAAGGAGAAACAGGTTCTTTAGCAACTGGAGAACCTAGTCAGGGGCAGGCTGCCCAACGCTGAGCAGAGAACGAGGACAAACAGTACAGTCTGGTGATTGCCTACATTTTACAGAAAATCAGAACCAATACTTGTTTACTCAGGAAAGCTGGCTCTTTGTAATGAGCCTGGCTTGTCATTTTTTATGAGAAAATATTTCCTTCCTGCATTTCAGTTTTCTCATTTTTTAGTAACTACATCCTCCAATCTAGTTCCCCCCCCCAAAAAAAAAACATTAGGTATAAAGCAATATTTTAGGTACTTTAGGATCCTTCAGAAAAACAGAGAAATAACCAAGGAAAGAAAAAGTGATTCAAATCTTAGTTGAACTTTGTAAGCTAAATTTAGAAAAAGTAAATTTAAACAAACACCTATCTTGAATTTTTTTAAATAGTTAAAATTTAGCAGATGTCTTTAACTAGAATTTGGACCTTTAAAGATGAATCATTGAAGAGTCTAGCATGTCCTGATCTTCACCTGGGTCTCCCCCTGGCCACTTACTAGTCCCCTCCTCCCCAACAGAGTCCAAGCATTTGGATACTTGGCCAGGCATGGAGGTTTAGGAGGCGTGGCCTTGCTGAGGGAGCGTGGCAGGTCACTGGGGCAGCTTTCAGAGCTCACAGCCTGGGCTCATTCCCAGTATCTCTCTCTCTCTCTCTGCTTCCTGTACATATTTGAAGATGTGCGCTTGCAGCTTTCTGTTCCTGCTACCTGGGCCACTGTACCTCCCTGCCATGATAGACTCGTATCTACCTTGAGCTGTAAACCCAATAAACTCTTCCTTCCATATGTAGCCTTGAGCATGGTGTTTTATCACAGCAACAGAAAAGTATCTAATACACACCCCTCTGGCTGCAAAGATTTTAAATATTTTATTGTGTTTGTGCATATGTGGAGGTCAAAGGACAATTTGCAGGAGTCAGTCCTCTCCTTCCACTGCGTAGGTCCAGGGCATCAAATTTAGTTTGTCCCACTCAGGAGCACGTACCTCTACCCCACCAAGCCTTCTTGCTAGCCCTGTAAAGATTTTATTTTATTCTATTTTATTTATTTCAAATTTATGTGTATGTGCATGTGTCTGTGTGCTATGTGTATGCACCATGAGTGTGCAGTGCCTGCTGAGGCCAGAAGAGGGCATCAGATCTCCTGGAACTGGAATTACAGGCAGTTGTGAACTACACAATGTAGGTGCTGGGAACTAAATGAAGGTCCTCTGCAGTAGTATCACATGGTCTAACCACTGAGCAATCTCTAGCACTCTGAAAAGTTGTTTTTAGTCATCAAATTTTAATTACGTATATACAAGTGTATTGCCATTAATTTGGTAGGTTCAGGGCCTTAATAAATATTCTGGCTATGACCCACAAAAGGTTGTCTATGAAATGATATAATTGTGTCACCAAGCAATTATCAAGCGATTGTTAAGTCTGCTATTAGGTAGCATCATCATAACTGTGTGCAGTTCAAAACCAAAGGGAATGGCTTTTTTCCAAATGCCACAATACAGAATGTAATCCAAGATGGAGAAGAGGTTCAGACGTATAAAAAGGACACTGACTGCACTGACCGAGGCAGGCTTTGCCCTAATGCTGCTATACCTCAACCCCCCTGTCACCTGCTCGTCCCCCTCAGCCTGAGCCCATGACTATTGCCTCCTTTCCAGCAAGTAGAAGCAGGCAGGTCTATTTCAAAGATCCCTGGATTACTTACTTTCCTGTTGCTGTGACAAAAGCAACTGAGGAGAGGAAGTGCATATTGTGGCCTGCAGCTTGGGGTTAGGGGGTCACCCTCCCATGGCAGGGAGGGCATCCCAGCCAGAGCCAGATTCAGCTGGTCACATTGCATCAGCATCAGGGATTAAGGAACAATGATGCCTGTGCACTTTCCCATTTTATTTTATTTTACGCGTGCGTCCAGAAGAGGGCATTGGATCCCCTGGAGCTGGAGTCATGGCAGTTGTGAGCCACCTGAGACAGGTATGGCAAAAGAAGTCAGTTCTTCTGCAAGAGCAGCAAGTATTAACTGCCGAGCCACCTCTCTAGCCCAACTTTCTCCTTCTTATATAGTCTATGACCCAAGCCCAAGAACGTTGCTGCCTGCTTTTAGAGTGGTCTTCCTACATCAATTAATTTCATCAAAACAATCCCTCCTAGGCATGGCCAGAGGCTAGTGTCCAAGGTGACTCCAGATCCTGTCAAGACTACCATGTGACCATCACAAACTCTCTGCCATGGCAGAGGAGATGAAGACTTAAACAGAAGTCTCATATCACCACTCTTTACCCTTCATTCTTCTTTAATGGTTGATCTAAATCCTCACTTGAAAACCACCTTAGTGTAATGAGAAAAGTATTCACCTAGCCAGATAGAGAATACATCCTAAAATAAAGCACTTGACAAATTTCCAAACTGACTCAACTCCTCACTCTATTTATTAGCTTATATCAAAATAATACTAAATAAATTACATTTCGATAGCATGTTAGTCTTACAACATGCTTTCCCAGGTATTATAAACTTTGCAAAGATCCCAAACATTAATCTGGATTTGGCCTGTATCCCTAGTGAAGAAACAGAAAAAGCAAACAAACTACCAGACGTCCCTACTATGTTGTAAACTGATCAGCTGGACTCAGCTGGGAGCCTGGTTCTGCACAGGGGTCGTGACCTCCTGTGCTGTCACCGCGCATCCAACATTAGCACATAGCACACAGTTCATAGAGTAAACTGGGGAGGGGGCAAGCCCACTTCCTCTAAGGAATCTTACACCAGTCTGTGCCTAACAGTGTTTCCCAGTGGCCCTGAGTCTTAAGGGTGACAAAAGGACAGCTTCAGAGCTAAGCACTCTTCATTCTTCAGCCATCTCCCTGCCCCAAACAGCACCCTCTGGAGACTGCAGCTGTCCACTACAGAGCTTTGGAGTTTCTGAAGGATTTCAGGGCTATTTCCTTTACTGAGGCAAAGATTAGACACTGTCCCAGAAGGTTATTGCTTGTGTTTGCTCTTCGTTCACTCATTAGTCAATCCATCCATCCATCCATCCATCCATCCATCCATCCATCCATCCATCCAATGCCTGCCTCTCCCAGCTAAGATAGAAGCTCCATGAGGACAGGAATCTTGCCTACTTTGCCCAGTGAGAAATCTCGGCACTTAATACAGTGGCTACTACACTGTACCCAGTAAATAAAAGTGTCGACTACATACCCAGATTCTATACAGTGGCTAGTACACTGTACCCAGTAAATAAAATTGTCAACTACATACCCAGATTCTATACAGTGGCTAGTACACTGTACCCAGTAAATAAAAGTGTCGACTACATACCCAGATTCTATAAGTTTCCTTATTTTGACTAAATCATATCTCATCACCATATGTATTGATAAAACCACAGGCAAAATCCATAGAAAACAAGAACACTGATAGCAGCAGGAGTAGCCAGAAGAGGCTGTGTCCATGTGGCACCCCCTCACCCCCAGCAACAGGGAAACTTGTAACTCACTGTCGACAATCATCTTCCTAAACAGCTACCAAAAGAGGAACCAACTGATTATAGCTTCTTCATTTAAAAAATCCCTGGGTTAGAGGGATGCCTCTAACACTGACTACTGTGGCAAAAGATTTGGGTTTGAACCCCAGCACCCACTTGGCAGCTAACAACCATCTGTAACTCAAGCTCCATGGGATCTAGTGGCCTTTTCTGTCCTTCACTGGCACTGTACAACATGGGTACACTTGTGTACATGTGGCACAACACACACCACACATACATACATACATACATACATGTATGTATGTATGTGTGTGGTCTTTTGAGATGTAACTGTCAATTTTTATATTAAAACAAATATGTATCAGAATTTGTGAGATTCTCAAAGAAAATGGACACTACCAGATATTAATTATAAACACTGGCCTAAACACTTAGAAAATAACAAGCCATCTCCCACTGAAATATTGTACAGCTTTAAACAATAGGGAAATCCAATATGAGGGCTCTTCTAAGAATGGAATTGAGAGCTTCCTGTATCCTGAACATGACTTCACAATGGCTCACTTTCCCCAACAGTTACAAAAAATAGGGAAGGAGAAAGGAAAGAAGGAAAGAAAGAGGGAAAAGAAAGGGATGGGCAGAAATAGTGGAATTAGTCATGAAGGCACATTAAGAAATGGACACGGGTTATTTTAGGTGTAAATGTGGTGTGTCTGTGTGTGTGTGTCTGTGTGTGTCTGTGTGTGTGTATGTTTGAGATGAGAGAGTGTATGGTATATGTACATACATAGAGGCCAGAGGAGGCCATGAGGTGTACTGCTGTTATTCTCCACCTTATTGCCTTGAGACCAAGTCTCTGTCTGACACAGGAGCTAAGCTGGTAACCAGCAAGTCCCAGAAATCCTCCTGCCTCTGTCCCTCCAGTGCCGGCTTACGGGTGCACATATAAGCATGCTCGGCTTGTGCACATGTGCTCCGAGACCCACTCTCAGTCTTCATGCTTGTGGAGCAAGTGCGCTTATCTACTGAGCCATCTCTACAGCCTTAGAAGTTTTGTAAAGCTAACACACACAATTCCACTCAGTTCTCTAAGGCTTTCTTCTCAGTAAGATTTAGAGAAAATACCACAGTAAGACCCAGTTTTTAGACTCGTAATGTGTACTTGACTTAGAAAGTGTTTCTAACAGTTCAACGACAAAGGGTCAGTTTTAACATCCTCAGAGCTGGTATCTGTCATGAGTGGTCACCTGAGGCAGTGGTGTCCTGGACCTGGCTGGACTTGCAAGGGCAGGATGTGCCCGTTATGTGAATCTCCTTCCAATTCCCAGTCCCATGATTTTACCTTTGTAGCATAAAATGGCCTTGGGCAGATTATTTGCATAATTGAAATCAACAAACACTATATTGGGATTTTTTTTCAGAGATGAAATCATTAAACATGGTCCAATACATCATTGTTTAAGGGGCTCTCTGAATAACAAAAATGTTTAGTAGCCCTCTATGGCCCTGTAGAGTGTTCTCTGCCTATTGTGGACCTCAGCAAAAGCTCCTTCTCCAGGGAAAGTAGGACAGGAGGCACAGGAACAAGGAGTCCAGCTGGCATGAAGCAGCAGCTTATTCTGGGCTTCAGGGCACTCAGTGCCTCACCCCTGCTCACTGAAATCCAAGGTAGGGATATTTGTTAGACAATCATAGTTTGATCCCAGGCAACTTCCAGTATCAGGGAAGGGCAGCAAGATCACGATACAAAATCATTCTAAGGTCTAGAACTGGCCCAGACTCAATTCACAGTCCCTGAGGATTGTGAGGGGGGTCCTAAAGATGCCCAGCTGTGGCACGCACGCCTTCCTGATCTTGTGCTTTGGCAATACATGCCCGTGGAACACCTCTGTCATACTTTTGAGTGTCCCCAGCGCCATGTGCCCCATAGCAGGAGTGGGCCTTCAAGGCAGAACTTTGAAACAAACCCAAAGCAGTGGGTAGAAAAGGAATGATTGTAACTCTGGAGGTGCTGCTGGGTGGCCACTTAAAAGCAGGACTTGGCCACTCCAGCTCAAGTAAGCCACAGGGCTTCTTGCAAACAAGAACTGCCCCTCTAGCACTTAGATGAGACCCAGGGGACACATTCTGTACATGTATACAAAAACATATTCAATTAAGAATGATGGTTACTAGATTATGATGTTGGGGTTGATATTTTTCATATTTTGTCTTCTGTAGATATTTAAGAAAAATAAGCACTAAGTCAGGTATCTTGCTGTGATAACATTAACATTCAAGAGCAGGGGTACAGGCTTAGTTACAGAGGCTAATGTAGTATGCACAGCATACTGCCTTTGATCCCCAATATTTCAAAATAAATAAGTAAATACCAGACATGGTGGTGCACACCTGTAATCCCGTCAGTTGGGAAGCTGAGGCATGAACATCAAGTGTGCGGCCAGCCTGGCAGCCTGGGCTACATAAGACTGTCTCCAAGGTGGGAGAGAAACAGAAAGTTCCTCTTGAGCATAGAGAATTCCTTCCAACCTAAAGGATTTCTGCTTTAAAAATAAGGAAATTCAGACTGTTCCCCACCTGTGTGTCTGCCTCACTTAAGGCACTATGGAGAAAGATAGCAATGAAGCTCGACTGCGCACACACCCAGGGTTTAAGCAAGCGACAGGCAGGCTGCAAGCCAACATCCTCAGTGGCACAGAGAAGAACAGCACAGCCCCAGACAGGATCCCCAACATCTCAGATTCAGACAGCACCATGTGTCACCTACCCTGGCTGCCCCTGCAAGGCTATATATATATATATATATATATAATATATATATATATATATATTAGAGTGTGACTAAAGCTTGATCTTTTATCTTTTTCTTAAATGTCTTTCATGCTGTGTTTTGGAATTAAAAGGAAAAAGAAGACAGGTCAAGAGATAATATCTAACATTTCCTCTGTATTATCTAAAGTGGGGGCTCTGGCATCCCCAGGATATTTGAACCTATTTTCTTTGTTGAATCTGAAGGGGCAAAGTTTGTGCAGATGGTGAGGCACTTCTCTCCTGACTCCTGAAAGTCACCAGGAGTCCTTATGTCTGTGGTCCTCTCTGGCTGTCCACTCCCCGTGCAATGGCAAGGTCCTCTGTGATGGACAGAGGTAAGGCAGGAAGCAGGAGGCACAGAACTACAGTCTACTGACTCTCTCCCTGCTGCTAATATGGGATCAATGAAATCGAAATTGAGATGGGCACTTGAATGGCTTTCTGAAAAGTCCTTTGCTTCTATCTTAAAACTTCCTTCAAGGGAAAAAAAAAAATGTTGCCGGGTGTGGTGGCGCATGCCTTTAATCCTAGCACTCGGGAGGCAGAGGCAGAGGCAGGCGGATCTTTGTGAGTTCAAGGCCAGCCTGGTCTACACAGTGAGTTCCAGGACAGCTGGGGCTACAGGGAGACCCTGTCTCAAAAAGACCAAAAAAAAAAAATTCCTTCAAGGAAAGAGAAAAACAGTACTCATGTGGACGCTTATTTCCCACCTTGCCTCTTTCATGGGGAGAACACAGAGGTTTGGATTTCTGTTGCTAACAGAATGGAAACAGACTCTGAGGGGGCAGTGTTCTCTACAAGGCTTAGCAGATGCATCTCCACTTGTAGCCCAATAACCCCTGCTAAGTTGAAGTTATCATAAGTCACAGCGCATTAAATAAGCTTAGCAACATGGCATGCGATGGAGTCACAGACCCTGGTGAACTGGGACTGTGTGTGGGATGCAGCACACTGACACTGCCCAGCATCGGAAGAACATAGCATGTGACAGACTGCTAGCCCAGGAAAAGGTCAAAATTTGCAAAATATGGTTTCTACTGATCCAGTATTGTTTTCACACCATCATTAAGACAGAAACCTATGACAAGCTATCACAAATAAAAATATTTTTTCTTTTATTGGGAAGTACAATTCCATGGAACAGGAGTAAGGGGTAAGGAAGGCATGAGGAAGTTATTTCTCAGCTCAGCATGGAGATCCTCTCCACAGGGTGTCTGAGCCCTTCACGTCTGGTCGGACGTGCATGTGTGCACAGGGGAGGGCTCCAAAGTTTCCTGTGCTTCAGCATCAACAGGGCAGCCCCAGGATGGAGGTCAGGAACGTGAGGTGCGAGCATGAAGCAGGGCGCTGTCCAATGGTCTCTGCTTGAAACTGACTGCAGTCCATCCAGTGTTCACACTGCAGCGCTAGAACTGAAACAGAAACAGAGCAGAGCATAAAAGATCCTGCTAGAGTGTGATGCAGAAGGAAGAACACAGTTAAGAGAACAGGTTCCCAGTGCAAGATTGGTCAGAAAGTGTCCCCAAACAGAAAACTGCAGGTCCCTTCCAGACAAACTCAACAGAACAGGAAAGCGACACAACTGTGCTTCCTGCCCAGTAACCGCGACCTCCATGCAGAACTAAACACTGATAAGTCAGGACTTCCCTCATCTTCACATTAGAGTTGCATGAGTGTTAAGCTTATTCTGACTGAAGGAGGACTGCTCCAAAATGGAGACTTCATCAGTCCATCGTCTTACACCAGTGATGCTATTGCTTGGTCACGTTGGCTAAGACTTTGAAGTAGTGATGGTTAATACTGTGGACAGGATCTATGAGACAAGCCTCTATAAGGGAGTTTCTAGGTGAGTTTAACCAAGATTGGAAAGCCACACTAAATGTGGATGGCGCTATTCCATGGGCTTACGTCCTGGGCTAAATAACAAGGCATTGCCATGGGACCAGCTGCCTCAAGCTCCCGCTCTCCTCCCCCCTCCCCCCTCCATGGTGGCCTGTGACCTCCAACTGTGAGCCAAGAGAAACCATTCCTTCCTTAAGTTGCTTCATGGAATAAATTTGTGTCATTGCTCTAACAAACCTGAACATGGTTTTAAGCCTTTGGAATTAGTTTGCAGGAGGAATGGGAAAGCATTTGGAACTTTGAGTTAGAAAAGCCTCAGAATGCTGTAAGCAAAAGTTAACAGGCCATTGTGATAGGATTAGAAGCCCAGAATGCCAAGAGAACTGCAGATGGTAGAGGCCACTTCACGAACGAGGCTAGCGGCCATTTGGGTTGTATCTGGCAAAGACTCTGGCTGTATTCTACCCATTTCTGAAGAAGTTTAATAAGGCTACTGTTCCAGTTTGTCTTCCATTGCTGTGACAAAACACTCTGACCAACACCAACTTGAGGAAGGAAAGGGTTATTTCAGCTAACATCTCTGGTCACAGTTCTCTCAAAGGACCCAAGGCAAGAACTCAGGGCAGGAACCTGGAGGCAGATGCTGAAGCACAAGCCATGGAGGAATGCTGTTCACTGGCTTGCTCCCCTGGCTCATGCCCAGCCTGCCCCTTATACGGTACACAACCACTTGCCCAGGGTGGCACTACTCATTGTGGCTGGGTCCTCCCACACTGCTCGACCATCAAGACAACTCCACAGATGTGGCCACAGGCCAATCCAATGGACAATTCCCCAATTGAGGCTCCCTCAACCCAGTGTGTCAAGTACACTAAAGCTATCCAGCACAATTGACCCCTTGTCAACTTGACACACAAAACACATCACTATTAAACCACACACTTTCCATTTTATCCCCAAAGTATGATGTTAACATTAACACAACCTAAGACAGTACAACCTAAAAGCCACAGTCCTTAAAATGTCAAAACTTAAAAGTTCACAGTCTGTTAAAGTCTCTTAACTGTGGGCTGCTCAAAATCCAAAACAAGTACTGTCTTATTTCAAAGGGAAGAATCAGCACACTCAAACAAAACTTAAGTCCAGCAAAGTAGCTCAGGCTGGATCCTGGGCCTCACTCACAATCTTCTGGGATCCAAAGGGTTTCAACAGCTCCCCCTCTCTGACTCTGCTGTCCGTGGCACACACAGCTCATCTCGCAGATGCAGGCTGACTCCATTCCACACCTGCCACTGCTCTTCGTGGTCATTCCAAGGTCCCGGCATCTCCAAAAAGCTGGGGTCGCCACTGAAACTGAAGTAGCACCTTCATCAATGGTCTCTTTTGACCTCTCCTGGTGCAAAGCCTCAGCTTCTCTCCATGACCCCTGCAATCCTGAGGTCTTCACTGCAATTGAGGTGCACTTCCACCAGTGGACTTTCCTGACCTCACACAGTGCCAAGCCTCGGCTGCTCTCTGTGACCCCTTCAATTTCAACACCAGAACCATAGGAGACTCTTACACACATACCAAGTCCTGCTTCTGGCTAGATGGAGGCTCAGGCCCCTCTGGATCAAGCTTTTGTGTGCTGACCCTAAGAAATTCTTCCAGAAGATTTCACCACAGTGATGCGGTCTCTTGTTACTTACAAGCTGATTTTTTAGCCCCAGCTAACCAAGCATCAATTGTCCCAGTACAACAAAAGTTTCCTTCAGGTTCTGGTCTCTTGTTAATACAGCTGATTCTTCAGCCCCAGTTGACCAGAACCCACAGATAACAGTCCTGATGATCTCTGTCCCCTTTGAAACTAGAAACTTCACAAGCCAGGCCTCCATCTTTTACATCCTTTCAGCAAAACTGCCAAGTCAAGCACGATCTTTAGGCATTTAATGATCTTCCCAGCCCAAGGTTCCAAACGTCTCCACAATCCTCCCAAAACACCAAGGTCAGGTCTGTCACAGCAATACACCCACTCTCAGTACCAATTTCTGTTCCAGTTTGTCTTCCACTGCTGTGACAAAACACTCTGACCGACACCAACTTAGGGAGAAGGTTATTCAGCTTACATCTCCTGGGTCACAGTTCTCTGTGACCAAGGCAAGAGCTCAGGGCAGGAACCTGGAGGCAGATGCTGAAGCACAGGCCATGGAGGAATGCTGTTCACTGCTTGCTCCCTGGCTCATGCCCAGCCTGCCCTCTTATACAGTATACAACCTCCCAGGGTGGCACTACTCATTGGGGCTGGCCTCCCACACTGCTCGACCATCAAGAAATACTCCACAGATGTGGCACAGGCCATCCAAATGGAGCCAATTCCCCAACTGAGCTCCCTCAGACTCGTGTGTCAATTGACACTAAGCTATCCAGCACAGCTACACTAAAAACTAGTGAACTAACTTGCTTGGTGAAGGAAATCTCACAGGAGATAGCATTCAGGCTGTGTCATAGTTACTGTTCATTGCTCTTATCTGGGTCTAAAGTGAGAGAGAGCAACAAACAAAGCAAAAAGAAAGAAAGCATGGTCATATGATAGGAAAGGGGTTTAACAAGCTGAGCATTGAGAAAGCAGGTGTAATCATTAGCAATTAGTCTTGTTAAGGAGAAATTTCCTGTTGTGCACTGGGACAATAAGAAAAGTTCCTTACGGGCAAGGCCCTACTGATAGAAAACTCCCTCTTATGAAAATCCAAATTCATTTCAAAGGAAAGCCCAAGCTGAGAGTGCCGTTGAAGGAGTTCTCTGGTTAAAAACTCCCTAGGAAAGTGTTTCTGTGGTGTCAGCCTGGCATGCACACAGGGGCCTCTGCAGCTGTGTGGGGGCCAGGCTACATCTCAGGCTGGTGATAGAACTTGGCAGCTGCATCCACATGATTCTCAAACAAAACTTATATTCATTTTCCACATGCTTTCTTTATGTAAATAATAACTTGTAAATATGCAGTGACTTCCTGCTGGGGTGGAACAGGCACCGTGCTACAGTTTGACCACAGTTTGAGCATATGTCTTTGTTCTGGTTTATGTTCCATTGCTGTGATCAAACACTCTCACTGACATCACTTGGGGAGGAAAGGGTTTATTCGCTAAATCCTGGGTCACAGTTCATCACTGTAGGGAGCCCAAGTAGGAACTCAGGGCAGGAACCGGAGGTAGGAGCTGAAGCACAGGCCATGGGAGGAATGCTGTACTGGCTTGGCTCCCCTGCCATGCCCAGCCCGTCTTATCAGTAACAGACAACAACCTGCCCAGGGTGTACACCACATAGTGGGCTGGGCTCTCCCACATTCTACCCAACAATCAGAATGCCCACAGATGGCCCGGGCTCCAATCGGAGGCAGTTCCCAATTGCTCCCTCGAACCCAGGTGTGCAAGTTGACACTAAAGCTATCCAGCACTTGACCCCTTCAAGGTTACACACAAACACATCACTATTAAACAACACCTCCACCTTTCCAGTTCTTATCCCCAAAGTAGATGTTAACATTAATACAACCTAAGACAGTACAACCTTAAAAGCCCCACAGTCCTATAAAGTAAGTGCTTAAAAGTTCAGTCTATTAAAGTCTCTAACTGTGAGCTGCTGTAAAATCCAAACAAGTACTGCTTTTTCAAAGGGAAGAATCAGGCACTCTCAACAAAACAAGCCAGCAAATTAGCTTAAGCTGGACATCTGGGATTCACTAGATCTTCTGGGCTCCAAGGGTTTCGGCAGCTCCCCTTCTCGACTCTGCCATCTGTGGCAAACACACTCCAGCCCAGGCACTCATTCCACACCTGCTGCTGCTTTTGTGGTCATCCCATGGTCCTGGCATCTCCAAAAGTTGGGGTCAGCACGAACGAGGCGCACCTCTTCACAATGGCCCTTCTGACCTCTCTGGTGGCAAAGCTCAGCTTCTCTTCACTGACCCGTGCAGTCCTGGGGTTTCACTGCAATCGAGGGCACTTCCCCAATGGTCTTCCTGACCTCGCCAAAGTCGCTGCTCTGCTGTGACCCACCTCAAATTTCAAAACAAGAACCACATAGGTGACTCTTACACATTACCGAGTCCTGTCTGGCTTGAGGTGGAGGCTCCGGCCCCTCTGGCTCAGCTTCTGTGTGCTGACCTGAAGAAATTCTTCCAGAAGATTTCACCACAGTGATGCTGGTCTCTTGTTACTTACAGCTGATTGTCAGCCCCAGCTAACCACATCAATGGTCCAGTACAACAAAAATTTTTCAGGTTCTGGTCTCTTGTTCTTACAGCTGATCTCACCCCACTGACCAGAACCACAGATTACAGCTCTGATGATCTCTGTTCCCCTTTGAAACTAAAACTTCAAAAGCCAGGCCTCCATCTTCTAAACTCCTTCAGCAAAACTACTCTAAGCCCACAGCAAACATCTTTAGGCATTCAATGATTCTGGCCAAAGTCAATGCCTCCACAGCCTTCCCATAACACACAAGGTCAGGTCTGTCACAGCAATACCCCACTCTTGGTACCAATCGTCTGTCTAGTTGTCTTCCATGCTGTGACAACACTCTGACCGACACCAAACTTGGGGAGGAAAGGATTTATCAGCTCACATCTCCGGTCAATTCTCACTTAGGGAGCCAAGGTAGGAACTCAGGCAGGAAACCTGGAGGTAGGAGCTGAAGCCAGGCCAGTAGAGGAATGCTGTTAACTGGCTTGCTCCCCGGCCTGCTGTTTTCTTATATAACACAAGACAATCTGCCCAGGGTGGCATACTCATAGTGGGCTGGGCCCTCCCACACGGTTCGACCATCAAGCAATACTCCACAGATGGTGGCCACAGGCCAATCCAATAGAGCCAATTCCCCAATTGAGGCTCCCTCACCCAGGTGTGTCAGTTGACCACAAAGCTGTCCAGCACAGTCCTCATCCAAAACTTCATGTGTAGAAATTTTGTTTCATTGTTAGTTTAAGTGAATAACTTGGGAGTAGAGAGATGACTCAGTGGTAAAGAAGCAGGTGCTCTTGCAGAGACCTGGGTTCTATTCCCAGACCACAGGTGGTTAAGAACCATAACCACCAGTCCAGGAATACCAAGCCTCTTCTGGACCTACAAGCATTGCACGGCATGACATTACACCATAAGGCATAAACGACTCAAGAAAAATAAAAAATATTATAAAAAGAGAGAGTGGTGTTCACAAGGGGGGCCTTTAGGAGGACTAATAACGGCCATCAGAGTAGCACACCTGTGAATTAATGGCAGGTGCCACAGGACCAGGAGGCCTCAGAAGGGCCTTCCAGGAGGAAGTAACGTTGATGCTGATTCTAAACAAGGAACAGTGGTTAATGGGGTACAAAGAGCAAGAGGAATAAAGCATATACAGAGAGAGAGAGAGAGAGAGAGAGAGAGAGAGAGAGAGGTTTGCCAATAGGAAGTGGAAGTTAACGGGAAGAGCTCTGTGTCAAAGTATTGGGTTCAAATCCTAATTCATTCATTTATCATTTATTAGCTATCTGACTGCCTGTGTGTTACTTAACCTACTTAAACTTAATCTAGTGCCTAGACTTTTCATTGGGAGCAAGGAAATCAACCTGTGTAAAAACCCTACCACTGTGCTGGAGAGATGGCTCAAGGTTTAAGAACACTAGTTATTCTTGTACAAGACTAGGGTTCAAATCCCAGCACCCACGTGGCAGCTAACAACCATCCGTAACTCCAGTTCCAGAGAATCTGACACCCTCTTCTGTCCTCCTCAAGCATTGCACAACACGGGTGCACTTGCATACATGCACACAATACATGCATACACATAATAAATAACACGCCCCCGACAAAAAACCCTGATGCCAGAAGGAATGATTTAGGACCAGACCAAAGTTTGGGCATCATCCTAAAGCCCAAGGAAATTAAAGCCTAAAGGATTTTAAACAAGAAGTTGATGTGGTCAGATAGATTTCTGCCTTAGCAAGTTCCACTGGGAGCCCAGTGACACAAGGGTAAGCCCTCTTCTCTTACAAATCTCATTAACTTTGCCCAAAAGACATCCAAAATATCTTCCCTAGATGACTTTGTGTGTGTGTGTGTGTGTGTGTGTGTGTTGTGTGAATCCTAGATGGTGAAAACAGGGTGGACCAAGTCATACAAACAGACTGTGCCCCAGCAGTTCACAAGTCTGTTGAGATTGTACTACTACATCTGACATTCTGTTATTATTGTTCTACAGCTGAGCTCCTAATTCCTATTTTGCTAAGGAAAAGAAAAATACGTAGTCATATGATCAAGATTCATTTTCAAGGGTGGAGAGATGATCAGCAGTTAAGAGTTCCACACAGCGAACACCATTTCTATCTAGTTCCAGGAGAGTGCATCCCTCTTTGGCCTCATTCAGAGCATTGCAATCCATGTGGTACCCTTATGTACACTGCACGGAAATATAACATAAAAGAAAATAAATAATAAAAATTTTAAAATTATTTAATTTTTTTTAAATTATTTTGTAAGTGGTAGGAAGGAGTACTGAAGAGTGTAGGGAAGAAAATACTACACATACATTGTATGAAACTTTTTTTTTATATTTTTTTTTATTTAATTTTATTTATTTTGTATGTTATGATGTCTTTTTTTTTTATCTGCTAAGGTTGTGTGCAACGTTGTCGTGAATGGCCGCGGGTCAGAAGAGGGTCCGGATTCCCCTGGAACTGGAGTTCTCCTGGAATTGGGTTTCAGACAGCTCTCGGCCGCATGATGGGTGCTGGGGATAACCCGGTCTCTGTGAGAAGCGTCGGCCACTCCCAACCGCAGGCCTAGCTCTCAGCCCTGTATGAAACTTTAACATCAATAGAATAAATATTTTAAAGAATTCATTTCCCACTCATGGTCAAGCTACTGCAGAAGGATCTTCACAGGTAGATGCTAATTCTCTGACTCTCCTTTCCAGGTGAAGACTGATCTGTCTTTCATTCTGCTTTTTCTGTACAGTCACATCAGGAAAGTCTTCAGGTTGCTGCAGACGTTGACATCATTCCGAAAGTCTTGACATCATCCTGAAAGTCTTGACATCATTCTGAAAGTTTTGGTGGTACATTCCTATCATTTTAGCCCTCAGGGCTGAGGCAGGGGCATAACCACAGGATCAAGGCCAGCAAAATTTTGTTTTGGAAACAAAGAAAAGAACCTGATGTGTTGACAGAGTGGGAGAAGGAGGGGTTCTCCAGACAAACCACCTCAGGCTGCCATCCAGCCTTTACCATGTCATACATTAACTGTTTTGAAAAACAGACTATACTAGTCCAATTATGATTATAAAGAATAAAGAATGCCAACTGAACTCTGTGTTCATCCCTGTAAAACGTCTGCATTGGTGGAGAGTAAGTAACACATCTGAATTCTTACCAGAAAGTAAGAGGATTTTTTTCCTAACAAAATAAAATAAAATCACTATGAAACAAGATTTGATGAAATTTCTCTCTGGTAGTAATTGTAAGTGAATTCACTAGAATTCTGAAACACAAAAGGCATTAGAATACCATCTCTATTTTCTAGAGGATAACCAGTCAGGTCTACAAAGTCTCCACCTGCCTTTACCATCTTCCCTAAATCACCAAGACTGCAAAATCAGCCTTCAATGTCTCACCCCTTCACACAGTTACAGTCTACTCTTCAGGCAGGAATTGGAAATGGTCCTAGTATTACCTCAATGTTCTGGAGACGTAGCATTCTCTATGAGATACCTTGTGGACTGTCTCTGTCTCTTATCCCCAAATGGATGCCCCATTGGGATCAAAGCCAGATGGGAAGTGGCTATAGTTTCTAAAGGGAGAAGGAAGTATAATGGGTTTCCTAGCTGTCCTGCACATTCTGGGGCTAGTTGCTGGGACAGGGATTGATGTGGAAGCTCTCCAGGGTCACGTGCTCCTGAGGGAGTTCTGTAGTGGGATAAAACCATTCTGAAGAATCCTGATCCATGGAGGAATAACTCACAGCGATGCCACAGCTTATGTCCTCTTATTGGTTAGGATATGTTAATAAGCCACAATAAGAACTTGTCACCTTTAGAGAACCACAGTTTGTGGATTAGCATACCATCCAAGCATCTGTTGTCTATGCTCACAGCTTAGCTTGACATAATAATTGTACTGCTTAAATGCCTGTACATCCATAGCTTGTGCTTTGTTAGTATGACTAAAAAGGGTATCATTGGAAGTGTCACCCATGAAGGGAAACAACCTGAACAGACTGGATTCCAAAATGACAACTCCAAAGAATTAGACTGTTTTCTTCTCACCATTTGTGCCCTTTTCCCAAAGCCCAGGGAACAAACTGTGGAAGAGGAGGCGTGGTAGATTGTAAAGGGCTGTGGAGAGATAGGGTGAATCGTGAGACTACAGGAATATAGTCTGGACTCGATTTGATCAACATGCCTGTGCATAAGCTTCTCAACTGGACTATGGGAACCTTGGTTGTTTTCAAATTTGGCATAGATACTTGCAAAATGCACCAATTACCTAATTGTATGACTATTGAGTAACATCAATGTACCTACAAACAACTGTGTCATTAATATTGTAGAATCCCTTAAAATAATAAATTTAAAATAATAATAATAATAATAAAGAATCCTGATCCAAGGGGGCCAAGAGAAAAGACCTGCATGTTGAAAGAGGTCTGCAGCAGAGAAGCACGTCTCTGAGCGCGCACGAGCAAACAAGTATCCGGGAGGTGGAAGTGGAGAGGAGAGCTGGGCACAGAGATGGGGCTGTTTGGATGTCAGGCAGGAATGAGCTAAGATAACACCCTGTAGAGACCGGAGAACCACAGATCTGGATTCAAAGAAAGAACATGTAATTAGGTTGTGTGGGGACCTCAGACCCTCTGTGTGGTGTCTGATGACAGATCCTTGGGTACACATAAGGACCCTGAACAAAGCCTTGACTTGGGTGCAGAACCCCCAGCACTAAGCAGGATCCTTCACCTGCTCACTTACTCCTTTGAGTCTGACATCACCAGCTACAGGAATAGAAGCAGATGAAAGAGACACTAACTTAGTGTTTGCCTTTGGCACCCAAGGACCGGGCAAAACATCTCTGTCTTTAAACATTTTATCTATTCTTCATCCTCAAAACATTCCAAAGGGCCTGGCATGGTGGTACACACCTTGAATCCCAGCGCTTAGGCAGTGGAGGCAGGAGAATTGCCATTTGAGGCCAGCCTGAGCTATTTAGTAAGTTCCAAACTTAAAAATAAATCCAGAGGCTTCCGGGCAAGGTTATGCACTCCTTTAATCCAAGCACTTGGGAGGCAGAAGCAGACAGATCTCTGAAGGGTGGGGCCATCCTGGTCTACATAGTGAATTTTAGACTAGCTGGGGCCTCAGGGAGACCCTGTCTCAAAAAAAAAAAAAAAAAATCCAGTAACAAGTTGCAGTGGCTACTACGCATCATGGCCTGCTAACCGGCAGGCCCGGCCCGACTTCTTAGAAACAATGAAAATAAGTCAAATTCAGTTGATTCCAACACCCCTTTGTCATGAGTCCACCAAAGCTTTCTATGATTTCTGCATTTGCAACAGAAGATGTTCATTCTTAGATCAGAAGAAACTCTGTTGTGTTCTTTCTCATGTCAGCTGCCAGAACAGGCCAATGTTTAGATTCTGTGCATGTGGATGTATCCCATCCCTAATTATCACTGAGGAATTCATGATTTATTACATACTGCCATCATACTGAAGTAAATTATGTACATGTGTTATTTCTTTCACTAGTTAGAAAGTCCAACAGGGCTTTTGCCTCTTTAATGTTGAGAACAGGCTGGAAAACATAGTAATGCATCCACAAATACACACACACACACACACACACACACACACACCTCTTTCTGGATATCCCAAGCCAAGCACATACCTCTCCTATAATCTACTGACTTTAAACATCATCCTTTTGGCCATTATAAACAAAAATGTAGGCTGGGTGTGGCGATACACCCAGCACTTAGGAGGTAGAGGCAGGTAGATTGAGGTCAGCCTGGTCTACATATGAGTTCCAGGCCAGCTGGGGCTAGCTAGAGGGAGATCCTATCTAAAAAACAAAGCAATACAAAATATATTAAATCAAAGACTTAAGGACAGAAGCAAAGTGTAAACTACAGACTTTGCTGAATATTATCAAGCACAGCTACACAGATATGCATAAAAGAGCCACAGTAGAATTATTTTTTCACAAACTGTGGCTGTTGGCTCAAGGAGGGCTTTTGTTGTCGTTGCTTTGTTTTCCTTTGGGCAAGGGAGCAGAAGTCTTCCTTAATTGCACTCCACCTTATTTTTTTAGACAGGGGTCACTCACTGAAACTGGAGCTCGCAGTTTCTGCTAGACTGGCTGACCAAGAAGCCCCAGGGAGTCTCCCGCCCCCACTTCCCTGGTACTGAAATTATAGGCATGTGCAGTCACACCTGGCTTTTACCTGGGTGCCTGGAATCTGAACTCACACCTTCATGCCTGCACAGCAACTGCTTGACTGATTGAGACATCTTTCCAGCTGGGTTTGGGATTTTAAAAAAAAATTAATGACCTCATGTTATTTTTGCAGTCAAGAAAACAGTTCTAAAATTATAGCTGCAACAAGCTTGTATAACTAAATTAAAAGAGCCATACCCGTGCATAACAGCCTGGATGCTAAAACACCAAAATTTGACAGTGAGGGATTAAGACTTCAACCGAGAGTAAGATAAAGATTGTGTTAACTTTCTGTGTTTCCCTGAGTCTCCAGGACTTGCCTTCTCTACATGAGTAGACTATGAGAAAGACTTTGCACTAGTACAATCATCACAAAGACCCCAGAGCCCCAGACTTCAAGCCATTCTGCCTTCCCACCTTCCTCAAACCCTGACTCTGGAAAGGTGACGGAATAGAAGAAAAGTATTAAGCATGGAGTGCAGGGCCTCCACGAATATCCCTGGGGTCACCCAGACCTTCCTCCACACATGGACTCCAAGAAGGCCCCGACTCTGCACCCCAGCCAGGCTTGGGAGACTAAGCTGGGTTTCTTCCTCTCTCCTGTGCCAAGGCCTGGTCATGTGCTAGGTGATACATGTGTAACGGTGCTAGATCTCCTCCCTGTTGGTCTCACCACTTTGCATTCCCGCCAGCAATACAAAAGCATTTCACTGTGCCCTGTTCTTGTCGAGTGCTGTCACACTTCTGAATCTTTGCCAGTATTCTAGCTCCATGAAAGTGTCATAATCACTGTTCTTGCTCTGTGTCTTGTTTTAGCTGTCTTCAAGAGCAGCTGTTTCATTTCCCACATCACCTTTGCTGGCTATAAGCGTCCTGTTCAGCACTGTCCCTCTCTGGCCCTAGGGCCCAGCTCTGCGGCTAGTTTACTGGTGGGTAATCCGTCTCCACCCAGTCCCACTGCCCGACCTCGGCTCCCCCAGCTTCTCTCACTGTAACTTTACCTTGCGTTTTTCTCGTTTTGGATGAACCTAAATAGTTTATGATAAGAAGCTGTTTGCAGTTGCTTTGCTGGAAACTCTTTGTTCTTATCCTTTTTTTTTTTTTTAAATCAGCCTGTTTGTTTTCAAAGGAGGAATCATCTAACGGAGAGTTTCATAGGAGCAAAGATAAGTATCGGTTAAAAATTCTGCTTGCTGTCAACCCATGAAGGGAAACAACCCGAAGAGACTAGAGTCCAAAATGACAACTCCAGAGAAAATAGACTGTTTTGCTTCTCACCCACTTGTTCCCCTTTCCCAAAGCCCAGGGAACAAATTGTGGAAGAGGAGGCGTGGTAGAATGTAAGGGCTGTGGAGAGATAGGGGTGAATCGTGAGACTACAGCAATATAGTCTGGACTCCTAATTGGTCAACATGCCTGTGCATACAAGCATCACCAACTGGACTATGGGAACCTTGGGTTGTTCAAAATTTGGACATAGATAACTTGCAAAATGCACCAATTACCTAATTGTATGGCAAACTGAGCAACATCAATGTTATCTGAAAACAACTGTGTTATTATATTGTAGAATCCCTTAAAAATAAACAAATAATAATAATTTTAAAATTCTGCTTGCTAGAATAACCTTCTGAATATTTAAACACAGCAAATATTTTCTGCTTCCCTCAGTACTCATCCCTACAACTTGTGGCTACCTAGAAAGAGCCACCTCCAGTAGCCACGGCAGCAGACAATGACGCCACTTCCTTAAAATGTAACAAGAGCATCCAGATCCATTTACAGGATTTTCAAAGCACATTGGAAAAAAACCTATGGATAATATCTTCTCAGATTTGGTAGGGATTATTAACACTACAACTAAAATATTTTACTGTGTATCATGTAACATATAATTAGATTATAATCTGATTTCATATTAAAAATGTTTAATATTTTATCTGATATTAATTTAAAAACAAATTATATACTAACTGATAGACCAATTATTTCCCAGCCATATTTAATTAATTTTTATTTTTATTTTCTGTGTATAAACTAACTGATAGACCAATTATTTCCCAGCCATATTTAATTAATTTTTATTTTTATTTTCTGTGTATAAATATATTGCCTGCATGTACCTAAGTGTACCTAACCATGTTGTGCAATGCTAACAGAGGTCAGAAGAGGTTCTCAGATCCCCTGGAGCTGGAGTTATGGATGGTTGTTAGCTGCCATGTGGGTGCTGGGAATCTAACCCAGGTCCTTGGTAGGAGCAGCCAGTGCTCTTAACTGCTGAGCCATCTCTCCAGCTCCTTGGGCCATATTTAAACTTTTCCCTTTTATTAAGTGAATTGAAGTTTTATTAAAATATCAAAAATAAGGTTATTTCAGATTATTATGTTAAATTCTATTATAATTATTTTTCAAAGCAGAACACTAGGGTTTCCATGTGTTCCCACATTCAATTGTGGGAAGAATACCATGCCAACAACTACTAAAAGAATTTATAATATATGCTGTAAATTGTACTGAATTATTATAATTTTTGAAATAAAATAAGAATTGCAACTTTTTATTAACATTATTGTATTGGGGTTCTCTCAAAGAAGCAGAATGACTAAGATGAGATTTCTTACTGACTGGAAACACATGGAATTGTGGGAAATGGCTAAGCAGTCTCTGTAAGGCTCCTGTGTCTTAAGGCTAATGTTAGACAGGCATTAGGAAGGGAAGGCAGGCGTAAGGTGGAAATGAGCAAGAACAGCTCCAATACAAACACACATACACACACACACACACACACACACACACACACACACACACACACACAGACTGGGACCTCCTAGAGCCCAGGTCAGTTCTTGTCTCTGGCTTTAACAGGTCAGTTCTTGTCTCTGGCTTTAATGGTATGGGTGTGTTCCAGAAGTCAGGGTCTTTGATCACAGATACATGTACACAGAAAAGCAGGCCCAGGAGTCAGGAAAGCTAAAGGGACAAAGGATACAGGGGAAGGTACAGCAACTGCAGATCTGGCTGCCACCCCTTCCCAGTAAGCCGGCAGAAACACGACAACCTGCACATATTACCAAGGCTGAGTAGATTACCAAGGCTGAGTGGATTACCAAAATTGAGTGGATTACCAAGGCTGAGTGGATTACCAAAGTTGAGTGGATTACCAAGGCTAAGTGGATTACCAAAGTTGAATGGATTACCAAAGTTATGTGAATTACCAAAGCTGGGTGGATTACCAAAGTTAGGTGAGTTACCAAACCTGAGTAATTATCAAAACTAAGTGGATTACCAAAGCTGAGTAGATTACCAAAATTGAGTGGATTATCAAAATTGTGTGGTTTACCAAAACTGGCTTCTTCACCAGCCTCCAAGCCTGGAAAGAGTCTCTCTAACCAGAAACGTACAGAACAGGAAAGACTAGGCAGTGGGTTTCAGCCTTGACCATGTGACACATTTTAATGACACAACAGTCCACCTTTGTCAAGGTGGTATCCATGCATGTGTGCTTGAGCCATGTGTCTCCAAATAAAGACAAAAGCAGTCACACTTTGGCCTGATACAAAACAAGTATCCTACGCAAGCAAGCTCACAGCATCCTTTCCTTAAGAAGTAGATGCAAGGAGCCTCTGTCATCTTTGGCCATGTTCATTCATTGACAACTGTTTCACATTCTTCTTTTGCTGATGATTTAAATACTGAGGCAAAGAGCTAAGTGCTTTTTAACACATCTTGGTATGTGTTTATGGTTCTCACTTTTCAGAGTCTGTTGCTTTCTGCTGATGCCCCAGCTAGTCACGTTGCTTATTAGGTGCAGTGGGTGAATCAAATCCATCATTGCCTGGTGATTTAAATAATGTCACTGCCTCAGTAATCCAGCTGGCCAGTTATTTCTTAGTGATTTTTATAACATCCATTGAAATGTGCTGGGTTCAGATAATCGAAGGCCATCTGCCATTTTGGCAAAGCTCCTTCCTCTCCCATGGAGGTGAATAAATTATCTTCTTTCTTCTATCAGTAAAGTCAAAAGTGAGAAAGTACTAAGTCATGTAGTACCACATGGCTGTAGTCTCAAACACTTGGAAGCCTGAGGCAGGAGGATCATGAGTCAAGGCTAGACTGAGCACCATAATGAAAACATATCTCAAAATACCAAAAAATAAATAAACAAAAATAAATTAATGAGGAAGTGCTGGGCAGGAAAGACAGTTCAGAGGATAAAAGTGCTTGTCTTGCATAATTGAGGGACTGAGTTAAGTCCCCAGAACCCAAATAAAAGGCCAGGTGTAGTGTCATGTGCTTCTAATCCCAACAACGGGAAGGCAGCAAAAGGTGGGCTCACTAGCCAGCTAGCCTATCGTAAGCGGCAAGCTCCAGGACAGGGAGAGACTCTGCCTCAAAAAAAAAAGAAAAAATTCAGAGTCACTGCTGCTAAAAAAAAAAAAAGAAAAAGAAAAAAATGGACACAGCCTAAAGGACAATGTCTTAGATTGCCCTCTCCCCTATCCACACCACACACCACACACACACACACACACATATATACATAAACCCAAACACACACGAACATGTACACACACACAAAAACAAAAAGTTCTGATGTTAAACATCTCATTCTAGAAATAAATATCTGTCCAGGTAGATGACATTTTTATATTGTTTATTCCTTTATGTATATATATTTTTAAATTTTATGTATTTTATACACAATATCTTGATCATATTTATACACCCTGAATCCATGTGTGACCAGTTGTGGAATTCTGTAATAGTCTCCATCTGTTGTATAAGAAGCCTCTTTGATGAGTGGTGACTGGCATACTTGTATATAAGGATTTGGTGCTAGGATCCACAAATGAGGGACAACATACATCATTTGTTTTTCTGAGTCTGTGTTACTTAGTATAATAATTTCTAGCTCCATCATTTACCCACAGATTTCATGATTTTGTCTTTCTTTACTGCTGAGTAGAACTCTATTGTGTAAATGTACCACATTTTCACTATCTACTCGTCAGTTGAGGGACATAACTTAGGCCAGTCCATTTCTTATCTACTGTGAAAAGAACAGAAACAAACATAGATTTACAAGTAGCTCTACAGTAGGATGAGTCGTTTGGTTACATGCCAAGGAGAGCTATAACTATGTCATATGATGGGTTCATTTTTAGTTTATTGAGTTCTCCACACTGCTTTCCATAGAGGTTGCACGAGTTTGCAAACCTACCCACCAGCAGTGAGTTACCATTCACCTTTCCCCACATCCTCACCAGCATTTGGTGTCATTTGTTCTTTTTATCTTAGCCGGTCTTACTGGGGTAGGATGAAATCTTAAAGTCATTTTAATTTGCATTTACCTAATTACTAACAATGTTGAACACTTTTTAAGATGTTTCTTAGCCATCTTTATTTTTTGGAGAACTCTCAGATCTATAGCCCATCTTTTAATTGGGTCATTTATTTTCTTGATTCTTTGTTTTACGAGTTCTTTATATATTCTGGATGTTAAAACTCCATCAAATGTGTCTCTAGTCAAGACTTTTTCCAACTTTGTGGGTTTTTTCTTCGCTTCTTTTGTTGGTTCTTTTGCTGTACAGAAGCTTTTTAGTTTAATGAGATCCTACTTGTTGATTGCTGACCTTAATGTCTGAATAACTGACATCTGATTTAGAAAGTCCTTTCCTACACCTTTATCTTGTAGGGTACTGTCCATATTTACTTCTAGCAGTTTCAGAGTTTCGGGTTTCACATTGAAGTCTTTGATCCATTTGGAATTGACTTTTGGGCAAAGTGAAAGATGAGGATCTAGTTTCTACTACAGGTGGAGACCCAGTTTTGCCAGCACCATTTCTTTAAGACTCCATCTTTCCTCCTATGAGGGTTCTTCGCACCTTTATGAGTCACTTTTCTGTTGCTGTGATAAAACCACCATGACCAAGGGAATTATAAAAGGAAGAGTTTATTTGGCTTACAATTGATGGTTCCAGAGAATTTAGAGTCCATCATGGTGGGAAGGCATGGTGACAGGAGCTGGAGCAGAAAGCCTGGGGTTCACATCTTCAAGTGGGCACAGGAGGCAGAGAAAGCAACTGGAGACTGGCAAGGCTTTTTGAACTCTCTAAGCCTGCCCCCAGTGACATACTTCCTCCAGCATGGCCACACCTTCTAAGACCTCACAAAACAGTGCCACCAACTGGGGACAAAGTGTCTGAATACAAAGCCTATGGGGGACATTCTCATTCAAACCATCACAGCCCCTTTAGCAAATATCAGGTAGCTGAAAGTGCATGTACTTATATTTGTGTCTTCAATTATGCTCCATTGATCAATGCATCTGTTGTGTGCCAGTACATGCTGTTTTTATGACTGTGGCTCTGTGATATAGTTTTGAAATCTGGTATAGCAGTACCCCCTGCATTACTCTTTGTACTCAGAGCTGCTTCGGCTATCTGGAGTCTTTCATTTTTCCATATGAATTTTAGGATTCTTTTTTTTTCTAATTCTGTGAGAATGTCATGGGGATTTTTATTATGATTGCATTGAATCTATATATTGCTTTGGTAGGATGGTCATTCTCATGATATTAATTCTTCCAATCCATGAGCATGGAGGTTCTTCCATCTCCTGGTAGCTTCCTCAATCTTTTTCTTTAAAGATTCAAATTTTTCATTGCAGAGATCTTTAATGTCTTTGGTCAAGTTTATTCCAAGATATTTTTTGAGGCTATTCTGAATGGGAGGGTTTCTTTGAATGATTTTTCTGATTGCTTGTTATTGGTATACAGAAAGGCTACTAATTTTCATAGGTTGATTTTGTAACCTGCCACTTTCCTGAAAGTGTTAATCATTTCTAGGAGTTTTCTGGCGAAATTTTTGGTGTCTCTTGGGTAGAATACCATATCATCTTCAAATCGGGATAATTTTACCTCTTTTCCAATTAGTACTCCTTTAATATCCTCTCTTACCTTTTCAAGCACTATATTAAAAAGGAGTGGAGTGTGGACAGCCTTGTCTAGTTCCTGATTTTAATGGGAATGCTTCCAGTCTTTCTCCATTTAGAATGGTGTTGGTTGTGGGTTTGTTGCACATAGATTTAATTATGTTGAGGTATGTTCCCTCCAGGCCAATTCCTTCTAGGACTTTCAACGTAAATTCATGTTGAATTTTATCAAAGGCCTTTTGTGCTATACTGAGTTGACCTTGTAATTTTTGTCTTTGAGTACATTTATATGATTTATGACATTTATTGACTTACGTACACTGAACCATCCCTGCATCTCTGGAGTAAAGCTGACTTGATCATGGTTGGTGATCTTTTTGATGTGTGCCTATATGCAGTTTCCAAGTATTTTGTTGAGAATTTTTGCATCTATGTTCATTAAGGATATGGGTTTACAGTTTTCTTTTTGGGCTATGTCTCTACTTGGTTTGGGTGTTAGAATGAGGCTGGCTTCATAGAAGAGTTTGGAAATTTTCCTTCTGTTCCTATCTTTTTAAATAATTTAAGTAATACTAGTTGTAGATCTTCTTTAAATGTCTAGTAGAATTCTGCTGTGAATCCATCTGGGCCTGGACTTTTTTTGGTCAGGAGGTTTTGTATTACTGTTTCAATTTCCTTATATGTTATGTGTCTGTTTAAGTTGTTCTCTTCTTGGTTTAGCTTTAGTGGTTCCCATAATTTTAGATATTCATCCATTTCTCTGAGGTTTCCAAATTTAATAAAGTATACATTTTTAAGTATTCCCTTATAGTTGAATTTAATAGAGTATAGATTTTTTAAAGCATTCCCTTATGCTATTCTAGATCTTTTTGGTGTTTGTTGTGATGTTTCCCCTTTCATCTATGATTTTGTTGATTTGGATTTTTCTTTCTTTCTTTTGGTTAACTGGACTAAGGGTCTGTCTGTCTGTCTTATTTATCCTTTCAAAGAGCCAGCTCTTAGATTCATTGATTGTTTTGTTTCTATTTCATTCATTTCTGCTCTGATTTTTGTTATTTCCTCTCATTTACTGGGTTTGGGTTTCATTTGTTGTTGCTTTTCAAGAGTCTTGAGTTCAACGTTAAATCATTTATTTGTGCTTTTTCTGATTTTTTTTTTTTTTGGTCTTTTTGAGACAGGGTCTCCCTTTAGTCCCAGTTGGCCTGGAGCTAGCTATGTAGACCAGGCTGGCCTTGAACTCACAGAAATCTGCCTGCCTCTTCTTCCCAAGTGCTGGGATTAAAGGCATGCACCATCACACCTGTCCTAAGATGGTTCTTAGCTGCCATATGGGCGCTGGGAATGAAACCCAGGTCCTCTTCAAGAGCAGTCAATGCTCTTAACTGCTGAGCCATCTCTCCAGCCCCCTCTTTCTGATTTTTTAATGTAACACTTAGAGCTATAAACTTCCCTGTTAGGATTGATTTTAAAGTGTCCCAAAGGTTTTGTTGTGTTGTTTTATCTTTTCCATTTAGTTCCAGGAATACTTTGATTTCTTAATTTCTTTTTGATCCATTCATCATTCAGGAGTATGCTGTTTAATCTCTGTGAGTTTGTATAGTTACCAGAGCTTCATTTGGTTTTGATTTTAAGCTTTATTGTGGTCTGTTAGAATGCATGGAATTATTTCAATTTTTGTATTTGCTGAGGTTTGTTTTTTTGCCCTAGTATGCAGTCAGTTTTAGAGAAAGCTCCAGGGGTATTGAATAGAAAGAATTCATTGTTACCATTGTATCCATTTGATGTAAGGTATCATTTAATTCAGATGTCTTTGTTTATTCATTGTCCAGTTGGCCTACCTATTGAAGATAGTGGGGTATGGAGGTCCCCTAATATTACTGAGTTGGGGTGTGTCTTAAAGTCCTGTAGTACTGTTTTTATGAAACTAGGCACACCAGAGTTTGGTGCATATATGTTCATGATTATAATATCTTCTTGGTCAATTGTCCTTTTGATCAGAATGAAGTGACTCTCTTTATCTCTTCTGCTTAGTTTTAGTTTGAAGACTACATTTTTCAGTTATTAGAATTGCAACTCCTGCTTGTTTCTTAGTGCAATTTGCTTTGAATATTTTTCCATCCTTTCATCGTAAGGTAGTGCTTATCCTCAAAGGTGAGTTGAGTTTCTTGCAGAAAACAAAAAGATGTATTTTGTTTCTTAATCCATTCAACTAGCCTGTGTCTTTTGACTAGTTATTGATATTTAAACTTATTGAAATATGAGTATTGGTTGCCATCATTTCAATTTCTGTTTGCATTCTTGATCTAATTTTGTGTTTCCACAATTATACCTTTATTTAGTTTCTTTCTGTTGCCTCTTGGGTACAGTCATTCCTTTCTTCAGTCCTTTGTATTGCTTCAAGTATTCTCTGAAGGTCTGGTGAACATATTTAGTGGACTTGAATTCTTTCAGTCTTCTCATGTCATGGAAGATTGTTCTTTCCCCTTCAACTATAATAGACAGTTATGCTGAGTAAAGTATTCTGGGTTGGCATCTATAGTCATTTAGAATTGGGAACAGTTTGGTCTAAGCTCTTCTGGCTTTCATAGTTTGCACTGAAAAGTCAGCCGTAATTCTGATGGGTTTTCCTTTGTATGTGACTTGCTTTTCTTTTGTAGCTTTCAGTATTCTCTCTTTGTTTTGAACATCTAGTGTTTCTACTATGAGTTACATGGGGAGTTTCTTTTCTGGTCCTGTCTATTTGGTTTTCTATGTGCTTCTTCTATTTGCATGGGCATGTCTTTTCCTAATTTTGTGAAATGTTCTTTTACCGATCCTGTTGAAGACCTAGCCAATACTAATTACCTGAGATTCTTCTTCTTCCTCTATACCTTTAATGCATAAATTTGGTCTTTTCACAGTGTGTCACCTTTTCTGCATATCCCATTCCTCTGGGTTTTGTGGGAGGCTTTCATATTCTTTGCTTGAGCAATCCACTTCTTCAAGTTTATTGTCCAATCTTGATATTCTGTTTTCCATTTCATTCAATCTATTGCTGAGGCTTTCTCTTGTTTCAAATGGTTTGTTGAGTTTCTCACTTCCTTCTTCATTTCAGCCTGAGTTTTCTTCAATATTGCCACTTTTTGTAAATTCAGTCAGAAGTTTATCCCTGGCTTCTTTTAATTCTTTAAGTTGCTTTTTTGTGTGTTCTTTAAATTCTTTGATCATGTTTATGATTATTTTTTAAATTCTGTGTCCTGGGTTATCTCTAGGGGCTTCTCATTGTAGAACTCTTCTATAGGACTGGTGGTATTTAGTAGGAACAAATTATTTTGGCTTTTCTTATTTTTTTCATTGTGGTTTTGGCATGCGGATTTCTTTTGTTGCTTGTGATTCTCGGAGCTTGTGAAACTCAAGCCTTCCATTGTTGAGTTGAACCCTGATTCTGTTTGTATTACTAATATACCTTGATTACTTTCTGATTGGGTATGAAATGCTGGTTGGTCTAGGTTTCAGGTTCTCTGTTTTTATTTTATATTTGGAGGAACCAGATGGCTCTAATCAGGCTACTTGGGAGCTCCCCAGGAGGAAAAAGTCGTCCTGGCTATTATGAGCACTTCAGAAGCCACTGATGGATAATGTCAAAGTTCAAGGAGAGGAAATGGGAGGTGGAAGTGGTGGTCCCTACTAGTCTCCCAGAAAGCCTAATCCCTGGAGAAGTAGGAGAGACTGCAGATAGTCCCAGAGCAAGGGGATAGGAACAGCAGGATTTGGGAACCACACCCAAGTCAGGAGCTCTCTCAGGGAGTCTCCAAAAGTCTGGACCCCTACTAGACACAGGGAAGCCTGGCTCTGGGTCAGCAGGAGGGACTTCAAGTGGTCCCCAAACAGGGGGATGGGCTTGGTGCAATTTGGGAAGTTCACCATGCAGAGAGGTGAGTCAGGCTGTTAGGGGCAGGTTAAAAAGGGTTAATTAGAAGGAAGGAGTTACTGTAAAATCGAGTTAGCTAAAGCAAGCCTGGTTCCCATGACTACCTTAACCATAAGAACACAGTCTGGCCCTGAGTTCCTAGTTCCCACAGCTACCTGAGGTCAGGATGAACATTCCCAGCCCTGAAGGAGTGCTTCCTACCCCCTAAGAAGCCCATTCCTCTCCAAGGGGCTTCATGCTGCTAAACACAACCAGTCAGCTTAAAAGTCATTACTGCTTGCATTGTGTTTCTATAGCCTTGCAATTGTGTTTCACTAACAATCACCAATGTTCCCCTGGTTTGTGGTTTCTGCAGTTTTTGTCCTTAAAAGCTCTCTGTAACAGACAGTGGAGGTCACACTCATCCCTACATGGAGTGAGTTGTATCCCTAGTGGACCAACAATTGACCCCCCTGGTGTACTAGCTTTTATAATTGGGTTCTAGTGCACCACAAATTAAATAAATTTTGTTTTAAAGATTGAATCCTGGGTGCTGGAGAGATGGCCTAGCGGTTAAGAGTGCCGACTTCTCTTGCAGAGGACCCAGGTTCGATCCCCAGCACCCACATGGTGGCTGAGAACCATCTGTAACTCCAATTCCAGGAGAACTCCAGTTCCAGGGGAATCCAACGCCCTCTTCTGACCTCCGCGGCATTGCATGACATGGGTGCATGAACTTACATGCAGACAGTACATTCATACACATACAAGAATAAATTTTTTAAAAAAAAGTTCTTTGCTGAAGCGGGGTGTGGTGGTGCGTGCCTTTAATCCCAGCACTTGGGAGGTAGAGGTAGGTGGATCTCTGTGAGTTCAAGGCCAGCCTGGTCTACAGAGTGAGCTCCAGGACAGCTGGTACTAAAAGGGAGACCCTGCCTCAAAAATACCAATTTTTTACAGTTTTTCTGTACAATTTTCGGATCCAACAAGGCCCTCTCAGGCAGTCTCCAAAAGTAATATTGTTTATTTCTAATAGCAATTTTAGTATTTGTTTGATTTATATTTATCAAAAATTGCAGTTTAGTTGGGGTTTTTTTTTTTTTTTTTTTTTTTTTGTTTGTTTGTTTTTTTGAGGCAGAGTCTCCCTATAGCCCCAACTGGCCTGGAACTCAATCTGTAGACCAGGCTGGCCTTGAACTCACAGAGATCTGCCTGCCTCTGCCTCCCAAGTGCTAGGACTAAAGGCATGTGCCACCACACCTGACTTAAAGATGATTCTTAACCGCCATGTGGGTACTGGGAATCAAACCCAGGTCCTCTGCAAGAGCAGTGGGTGCTCTTAACCACTGAGCCATCTCTCCAGCCCTGGTTGGGTATTCCTTTTTAGACAGAATCTCACTATGTATCTAAGGCTGATCCTGTTCATGATCCTGCTCCCTTAGCCTCCTGAGTTCTAATATGTCAGGCAGGTACTACCACGTCCAGCTGTATAATTATTATCTTGATAAACTGTGCACACACCTTGATAAATTGTGTACACACATGTAGACACACACATACAGACACCCAAAAAACTATAATGGTAACCAACCTAAGTAAAGTTCTTAATAGTTAGAGACTTAAGGTCATATGAGATAAAATTAATTATAAAATATATATAACAGACAATATCATAGGGAATGCAATAAAGGACTTGAGGATAAAGTATATTGTGTCAGAATAAAATTCTGGAGGGTAACAGAATGGAAATGCAAGTTCAAGGAGGAAAATGTAAAATTAAAGTTTCCTATTTTAAATATTACAGAAAGCTTTCCACTAAAAAAAATTTCATTCATGTATTTTTGAACTAGAGACAGCAGGAATCAAATTATTGTAGTATTTATATAGATGCTCTTGGATAAATAGAAAAGATTAATACTAAAAGATTAATATTAATGAATTTTAATGTGAACTATCAATAATTATTGTTTGTCAGGAATTATATCTTTTGTTATATAAATTGGTAGTAAAAAAAATTTAGTTGTCAGCTAAAAGGTGATCAATACCTTTTCATAAGCAAAAAAAAAAAAAAGGTTTGCTTAGGTATGTCCAAGCAAAAAATAACAATAGTAGCCAAGACTTCCTGAATCTAACTACTTACTCTGTGTTAAGCTTTCTGAATAATTAAATACTCTGGTGATAATGGTATGATAGGTATCATTTATCCTTTCACAGAAGAGGAAACTGGAGTATACAGGTATCCTGTCTTCTATAAATTGCTTTCAAATATCTCAACATACTGAGTGCTCTATAAATGTGTTTTTTAAGCCACACCCTATTGACAGCTATTGCCCTAATCAAGAATATATACTCCAGGAACAGTTTGTTGATATTTAATGAAAAGGCCCCACCTCAGAGAGGACCACTACAAGATCCTCAGCAATTTTTATTGCTATCCAGCACTTGAATATTTTCATTAGCATAATGGATGTTAACATGAGTTTCCACTGATAAAATTAATAGTTTGCTTAACATATATGAATAGCTAAACTACTTTAAAGAATTCACTTCCGGGCTGGAGAGATGACCTAGTGGGTAAGAGCACTGGAGCACCAACTGCTCTTGCAGAGGACCCAGGTTCAATCCCCAGCACCCACATGGCAGCTGAGAACCATCTGTAACTCCAATTCCAGGAGAACTCCAGTTCCAGGGGAATCCGACACCCTCTTCTGACCTCCGCAGCATTGCACAACACGGGTGCACAGACCTACATGCAGACAGTACATTCATACATATAAATAAATAAATAAATAAATAAATAAATAAATAAATAAATAAATAAATAAATAAAATTTAAAGAAAGAAAATCTAAAGAATTCACTTCCATGAATGGAATATAAAAATAGTTGACTCTTTCCTATCAATGAACTCCCAGCTTTAGTCACAAAAGGGTCTGTGTTCATCTAATTCCAAAGGATTCTCTGTTGCTTTATTCCAAAAAAATAGCTCACAAAATCATGCCACTAGGATTGCCTTTGTCCCAGATGCAACTATTTTTCATGGGGCACTATGAAAGCAAAAGTTAGGATTCCAGGAAGCTCACTGAACTAGCTATGTACCTGTTTGCTACTGAACATGTAGGTAGGAGAATTCAACTCCCGGTCTTTTCATTAAAACTCAGTAGAGAAGTTTTAGCAGTTCTGTAACTCAATGTCTATTACCCCAAATGTCAGAGGGTACCTAGCATCTTCCATGATCAGTTTATACTCCCATGACCAATCTGACTTGCGCATGTGGACAGAGAAGGTTAAGAAACATGCCCAATGTGAATGGGCAGTTAAGAGCACCTGCTGCTCTCACAGAGGACCTAGGTTCAGTTCTCAGCACTCACATAGCAGCTAACTGTCTGTAACTCCAGTTCCAGGGGACCTGACTCCCTTTTCTGGCCTCTGCAGGCACTGCATAACATAGGTGAACTTATATATATGCAGGCAAAACACTCATAAATAAATAAATAATTTTTTAAAAGAAACAGGCCCAAGGTCACATACCTGGTAGTAATAAAGGTAGGGTTTGAGCCCAGGGCTGTCCACCCCTAAACCTGCCCTCTTCACTGTCCTATTCCAAGACCCAAGGAGGCAGTAATTCAGGGTTATAGGGGTAGAACAGTGGGTCAGGAAGCAAGCTGCATAATAAACTACAAGAGCTGCCTTCCAGCAAGTTTGAGACTTACTTAAAATGCAAACCCTTAAGAACTGTTAGCTTAGCATGGTGCGGTGGTTTGATGAGAAGTACCCTCCATAGGCTCAGTACCTAAATGCTTAGTTCTGGGCTGGTGGCACTGTTTGCAGGAGTTTAGGAGGTAGAGCCTTGCGGAAGGAAGTACGTCACTGGGGGCGGGCTTTGAGGCTCATAGCCAGGTCCCACTTCTGTTTTCCCTTTCTGCTTCCTGTTTGTAGGTCAAGATGTGAGCTCTCAGCTTTCAGATCCTGCCACCATGCCTGGTGCTGTCATCCAGGCCTCCCTGCCATGATGGACTCTTAGCCCTTGGGAATAATAAGCCCAAACAAACTCTCCTGTAAACTGTGTGGTATCACAGCAACATAAAACTAACCAATACACAGGGCATCTTGGACATATCAAGCTTTCTAGTTGACACGGGTTGTTTTTAAATCCCCTATAACGTATTCTTCCCCCACCATGTCTATTCTCTGTTAAACCTAGCCAGACCCTGGCTGCAGGCTGCAGAGGGCAGAGTGGCAGCTTCCATCTCTCATGCTCCCCAGGAGTTCTGACAGGAGCAATGTCTCCTGCCTACTCTCATCTAATTGTTTGACTCCTCCCAGATCCTCTTGCTTCTGGGGTCCCCCTCACCTTATAGTCAGCTATTTAGCACCACTGGGAATTTTCTCGTCCTGATTTACCAATCAGCAGTGTCTGCCTCATTGCCAGCCTTCTTCACGCCAATTTGAAGTCTTCTTGGTATCTATATTTGTACCACATGAAGAATCCAGGGCAATTTTGCCATCACTTTGAGCCCCTGGGTGCCAGTTCCCACATGAAGGAAAAAGTCCTTCTGGAATAAGCAAGGATCAGAGGGAAGTGGGAGAGGAGGCAAATTCTCAAAGATGGAGCTTAAAACTTTTAACATTAACATTTCAGCAAGCAAACCTCAAACAACTTGTCGTTGTTTAATTTTAAATGAACCTGAGAAGCAGCCTGGAACTTTAAACTGACCACAAAGCTAAAGGGTAAACTGATAGCAGTAAATACAATTATATGCTTCTTTCTGGTCCAAAGCTAACAAAAGCTATCAGGTAAACTCTCGGTAATAAATGCAGTTAGTTATTGCCTATTTAAACACTCGGCCTGAGTTTGGGATCACACAGAACAGTCCTTTACTGACTACAAGTGAAAAACAACAAAAATTCCAGCAATAAGGGAAGATCCTTTCTCCTTTTATGCTACTAGAATCTTGTCTTCACCTCACTCTCAGCTCACAACAATCCAACCACGAACCCAGATCACCCAAAGCTACCTGATGAATATGCCTGGTGAATTTCATTCATTCTCTGCTTTTAGCTAACAGGTGTATTGCTTAAAATGTATTCAACCAGCTGGGCATGGTGGTGCATGCCTTTAATCCCTGCAGAGGCAGGCAGATCTCTCTGTGAGTTCAAGGCTAGCCTGGTCTACATAGTGAGCTCCAGGCCATCTGGGACTAAAGGGAGACCCTGTCTCAAAAAGACCAAAAAAAATGTATTCAACCACAGATATTTGAGTAACAAAAGCAAATTAAAAAACAACAACAAAAAAAAAAAACCAAACAAACAACAACAACAAAAAAAAAAACAGTAGCATTACCAATAGGGAAGTGGTTAAATAAGCACAGGTGTATCCACGTAATAAAAAATGACACACAAAAAGGATACACATGCTTATATGGAAACATCTCCAGACATAGGTGAAAAAAAGAAATTATAGAACAATTTGTATAATGCTAACACTTTTTAATTTTTTAATATTTTATTTATTATTTTTATTTTATGTACATGAGTGTATAGCCTGAATGTAGGTAGGTACACCATTTTGTGCAATGCTAGCAGAAGTCAGAAGAGGGCATCAGATCCCCTGGAACTGGAGTTACTGATGGTTGTTAGCTGCCATATGGGTGCTGGGAATCAAACCTAGATCCTCTACAAGAACACACAGTGCTCTTAACCACTGAGCCATCTCTCCAGCCTTGTACTTTGTTAATTTTTAAAAATATTTTTATTTAGTATTTTTAGTTTATGTGCATGAGTATATTGCTTGCATGTAGGTAGGTGCACCTGTGTCATGCAATACCTGCAGACATCAAGAGAAGGCATCAGATTCCCTGGAACTGCAGTTATCGATGGTTCTTAGCCACCATGTGGGTGCTGTGAATTGAATATTGGTGCTCTCTAAGCTGTGAGTTCAAGGCTAGCCTGATCTACAGAGAAAGTTCCAGGCCAGCTGGGGCTATAGGGAGATACTGTCTCAAAAAGACAAAAAAGAAAAAATATTATAGACTTTTAATATTGAAATAATTTTACCTACGAAAAAAGTTACAAAGAATTTCCCTTTGTACAGATTCTCCAAATAGTACATCTCACATAACCAACTAATTTAAAAGATTAAAAATTACTCTGATGAGCCGGGTGTGGTGGTGCACGGCTTTAATCCTAGCACTTGGGAAGCAGAGGCAGGCAGATATTTGTGAGTTCAAGGCTAGCCTGGTCTACTACAAGTGATGTTAGGACGCTGGGCTACAGGGAGACCCGTCAGAAAAGACTGGAAAAAAAAAAAAAAAACCAAAACAAAAAAAAAAAAAAAAAAACTTTGATATATACATTGATTCAAGATGAAAACAACTTAAGATTGAATATTGAAAAGTTCAGAGCATTGCAAGCAGTGCTCTTAACTGCTGAGCCATCTCTCTAGCCCCATTTAAATATTTAAATATTTATTTATTTTATGTGTATGAGTGTTTTGTCTTCATGTATGTAAATGTATTCTGTGCATGCAGTGCCCACAGAGGCCAGAAGAGGACGTTGGGTCCCCCTGGAACTGGAATTATAGATGGCTGTTAGCCACCATGTGGATGCTGGGAACCAAACCTGGGTCCTCTGCATAAGCAGTTAGTGCTCTTAACCACTGAGCCATCTCTTGAGCCCCCAATCCTAGTATTTTTTGTAACAGAAAAGAAAAGCACATAAAATTGTCTTTCCATATCCAAGGTGGGCAGTTCAGGATTTTTCACAGATACCAAAATTAGAGAATGAGGGTCTGGAGAGATGTCTCAGTGGTTAAGAGCGCTGATTGCTCTCACATAGGACCTGGGTTCAATTCCCAGCACCCACATGGCAGCTGAGAACCATCTTTGACTCCAGTTCCAGGGGAATCCGATGCCCTCTTCTGACCTCTGCCGCACTGCACGACATAAGTGCACCAACCTACATGCAGATAGTATGCTCATACACATAAAAAAATAAATAAAAAAATTTTTAAATTAGAGAATGATTAAAATCCTTATGTAAATGGTGTAGAGTTTGTATACAACCTCTGCACATCTTCTATACCTTAAAGCGTATCTAGATTGCTTTTAACAAATATAAGTACTATATTAGTGGTTACGCTGTAGAATTTGGGAAATAACGATAATTACATGTAAATACAGACATAAATTTTTAAAAATATTTTTAGCTCACAGCTACTAGAACCTACGAATGTGAAACCCACAAATGTGGAGGACGGGTTATATTTGCTGTTTGCCTGTAAAACAGTGAAGGACTTGGGAAGGCAAGGATGGCCATGGAACAATGAAAGAGGACAAGCACTGGAATGAAACTTTTCAGTGTTTAATCTTAAATTGTTTTCATCTTCGATCAATGTATATATCAAAGTATTTTTTAATCTTTTAAATTATTTGGTTATGTGAGATATACTATTTGGAAAATCTATACACAGGGAAATTCTTCGTAACTTCTTTTGTACGTAAAATTATTTCAAAATAAAAACTCTAATTTTTTCTATATTTTTTTTTCTTTTTGAAACAGGGTCTCTCTACAGCCCCAGCTGGCCTGGAACTCACTCTGTAGACCAGGCTGGCCTTGAACTCACAGAGATCTGCCTTCCTCTGCCTCCTGAATGCAAGGATTAAAGGCATACGCTATCACACCCAGCTTAAAGGAGGTTTTTAGCTGCCATGTGGGTGCTGGGAATCGAACCCGGGTCCTCTGCAACAGCAGTCGTCGCTCTTAACCACTGAGCCATCTCTCCAGCCCCAAAAGTCTATAAATTTTACAGATAGTGTTAGGGTCAGGACCTGTACTCTGGCGGCCTTCACAAGCAGGTTCAACCACCCATCCACAATATAATGTGGTCATACTGAGAGAGGGGACAAAGAGCTTCAGCAGCCCCCACAAGTCGTCTTTGGGGTCCTGGCATGTTTAGATTTAAGTTGTACATAGCAAGCAGTCTGGGTCAAGGTGTGGTCCCAACTATCGCTGACTCCCTGTCGTCTAGGCTCCATTCTCTCCCGCAAGTTGCACGTTGCCTTCAGGAAGATCAATCTGCCCTCTGGCTGGTAGCTCCAATAGTAGGATCATCATTCCAATAGTCTGAGAGATAGAGGGAGGGTCACAAGTATCTCTAGAATATCCTAATTCCTGTGAGGCAGGGTGGTTACATTTGAACCGTGGCATGTTTGAAAAGCTAATAAATAATAGGAAGATCAAACATTTGGTTCCTGTGATAGGAAAGCTGAGAGAAAGGATGGAATAGTGGTATGAAGTGGCAGAATAGACACGGAAATCAAGAAGAGAATTTGGCATCTTAGATCTCACTTACAAGATCCCCTTGGCACGCCGACACGTATACAAATATAAGAAGCCTCCTGCAGGCCCATCAGTGACAGGTGCCCTGGATACCTTCTGCCCCAGGCTTACATCTCCACTACATGTCCTTCCTCTTTCCTTGTTCCCAACTCTGGGA
Source organism: Rhizomys pruinosus (assembly GCA_009823505.1). NCBI lineage: Eukaryota > Metazoa > Chordata > Mammalia > Rodentia > Spalacidae > Rhizomys > Rhizomys pruinosus. The sequence goes on from VZQC01005638.1 coordinate 1,846,667, forward strand.
GAGGCACTGGCACTGGTCTGAAGGATAAGCTGGCCTTTGCGCAGGGTTTGGTCTGTGCCCTTTTGGTTGGAAGCATTTAGCATGGGCTGTAGAAGGCTGCAGGATTTACTCTCCACAGGAGTGATGGTACAAATAAAACCCTCACACTGCAGGTAAACAAAATAAAAACCTTTCCTATGGGCAATGTGTAAAACACCCCCAGTTTCTGGGAAACAGAGGCCTGCAGAGTGCTTGCAACACTGGGTGGGGGAGAACTCTCTGGGAGGGTTATTGAGAGCAGCCTGCTGATAACTGAAGGCAAGGCAACCCCTGGCTGCTAATAGATCTCCACCTCTTCGTTCTCAAAGGTTCTCTTGGAGAAATTGTGCTGCATGAAGTCCTTGCCTAAGAATCTAAGGAAACTCCCCAGATGGCTTGCTGGGAAACAGTGCCAACATCTAGGCAGTAGGAACCCAAGTTAAGAAGATTCCATACTCTGACACATCGAATCCAGGACTATTCATTTAACCCAAACTCCAAGCCACAATCTAAAGAATTCAATGTTATTTTTTTATCAAGGTTAATTTGCTAAAACTATATGATTTCTTCCACAAAGGTGGATTCATAGATTTCCAGCTAAGACCGTGAAGTAGAAGTTGCCTTCATGGAATTCAATAAAGAATCAGAATAAGAAAAAACAACAGATTATTCCAAAGCGAGAAAGAGAGGAAGAGCTTCAGAAATTCATAAAGGTTAGCACCCCTGTAAAGTGCAGAGAAAAAGATGGGAGACACTAAAAAGAAGCCAAACCAAGCCGGACTCTAGGCCTGTGGCTCAGCTGAGGGAGATAGGGAAGGAAAAGACTCTTCGGAGAGGCAATCCAAGGATGGAGAACAAGCCAGCAGCACCTACAAGCCTCAAAACTACTTGCAGCTTTTGGTGAGACAATGGTTCTTCTCATAGATGGTTCAGTAGGGAAGAAGAATTCCATCATATGACTTCAGTTCATAGGTAGGGCCAAGGTACCATCTTGAGAGAAAAGTTATTACTTGAAACTAAACACCTGGGAAGTGGGGGTGGGGTGCTGAGAACCAGAGATGATCAGAGACAGCGAGCCTGAGTTTAATATGCCACAGCTATATGGCGGGAGACAGCCCTGGGAGGCAGTAGTAAAAGGAACACATACATGTCAAAACTCACATGAAGGTGGCAGGAGGCTCAGCTCAGTTAGTGACATGTATAGGGAAGGCAGCTCAGCCTTGGCTGCCAGAAGCAGCTACCATCAACTGAGAATCACCCCAGGGTTTGACAGACCTGAGCTTCCAGTCAGCCTCTGGGGCTACCCATTAGTTCTTTGCTGCTTTAGAGTCGGAAAATTCTCAAGCTCCTGCAGATATCTGACAACCACTGCTGCATCTCTCTGTTAGAAGAAACTTGGGCATGGGACCCTCCATGTATAGAGAAGGTACCCAGGAGACTCATGTGGAGAAATCAGGAAAGTTTATCCATGCCAGTGGACTTGAGTGGAGATTCCTCCTCAAAAACTCAGTTTAGTTCCTTCCATTTTTATAGGTTTCTCTGCATCCTCTTTAACTGTTACAGATGACTTCCAGCACAGATGCTTTTATGCCTAAGACCACTGAGGAAAAATCCCTTCTGTAAGATGTTTCCAGAGGCAGATGCTTACAACAAAGGGTAAGACTTTTTTTTTTTTTTTGAGACAGGGTCTCCCTTTAGCCCCAGATGGCCTGGAACTCACTATGTAGACCAGGCTGGCCTTGAACTCACAGAGATCTGCCTACCTCTGCCTCCTGAGTGCTGGGATTAAAGGCATGTGCCGCCACACCTGGCAAAACACTATTTTAACAACAGAATTTATTGCAAGCACTTTAGTAAGCAAGGTAGTTGGAAACAGATGTCCCACTAGAAAACTAGGCATTTGTTTCTCAGAGAGTTTTGTGGTCTCCAGTTTATACCATTTAGTTTTGATTCTTCTTTCTGCACAAATTTTTAGCAAACATCCATAAAAACCTTTAAAATGTGAGTAGTATGTCCTAAGGCATAACAATAGTCATAAAATGATAAAAACAATATCGGATATACACAAAAATGACATTAAATGCATAGGCATATTTCTTTTCCTTTTTACCTCTAGTACAGTGATTAATACTAGGAGTTCTTACAAGTACACAGAAAGACCCTCCACTTAGACAAATTTCAGATGTAGGTCACTTGCTACATTCCCAACATAGTTGGATGATACCTCCAACTAGAACATTAGTCACACCAGAAATTGTGAGCTGAAGAGTTGGGAGGTAAGAGAACCTGCCCAGCCTACAGTGTAGCCAGACGAGGTCCCTGCTGCACAAAGTGAAGCCACTGAAGTGGATGATACAGGGAAACTGAGGCCCCTAGTCTCATTAAAAAAAGAATTTACAAATGGACTATGTGTGAAAGTTCCCAGAAAAAAAAAAAAAAAACCTGTACCTTCTAAACTTCCTGCAAGCCTGGTTAATTGATTAGCACTTCAATGACTATGGAGAGTTTGGGATGTTTTAGATCCAGAGCCTATTATATCTTGGGCTATGTTTAGCCCCCTGAATAGCCATTCTTTAGCCAGCTCTGTGTCAGACCTGGCAACCTGTCACTAATAGATTAAAAACCTTTTGGAATATATTAATTTAACAAACCCTAGTTTCTACCAATCAAAAGATTGTCATCAGGTGGCATCTGCAGCCTATAGCAGAGTTCTCGCCCACTTGGCTGTAACCAGCCTACCTAACATACCGGCCAATATGTTTGAAAAGTGTGACTGATTGATGACTCTCTTTGTTCTATTACTACAAAAAGTTCATGAAATTGCTTCCTATTGGCACCTGTGTTCTGGACCATGGTCACTCATATTTGGAAAGTTAGAAATTCTTAGAATTAAACAAAAATGAAAGCACAGCTTACCGCATCCTTTAGGCTACAGGTTAAGACAGTTCTAAGAGGAAACTAGAAATTTAGGGTAATCTCAAATAACATCATTGATACTGTTAAAAATAAATTTGAGGTCACAAAGAAAGAGACCACCACTCCAACTGAAAGCTTCTCACCAAGGCAACTTTACTTCTGATCAGATGAGTGTAAGAACAATGGAGTAAGCACACCTTAAGACAGCCTTTGCCTTTTCTTCCCAAGGCAAAAGAGAGCTTGGCTATTATTCACTGGTCAAAGTTCAGCCACATAGGAGGCACTTTAGCAAGAATCTTTGACATTTGGGATGCTGGGCATGGTGGCCCACATGCCTTTAGTCCCAGCACTCCGGAGCCAGAGGCAGGCAAATTTCTGTGAGTTCAAGGCCAGAATTGTCTACATAGTAACCATTCACTACATAGTGAGTTCCAGGCCAGCTGAGACTTCAGGGAAACCTTGTGTCAAAAAGGAAAACAAGAAAAGAATCTTTAACGTGTGGGAGTGTGGCACAGAGCAGGAGTTTAAAGTCATAAAATGAGGAAGGGGTTTATGGAAGAAAAGCCAAGATACAAAAGGAAACCAAAGCTTTCCCACAGTGTAACTATGAGATATACAAAGGGGGGGGTGAATGCTACAGTTAGAATTGACATGTTACGAGACAAACAGCACCAGGTAAACATTAGTCCTGTAATAAGGGTGCTAGAGAGAAAGACAAGCATATAGTTCAAAATGTTTTGACAGAAAAAGACTTCATTTCTTATAATACAACCGTGGGTCTTAGAAAGACAAGGAAAAGCCAAGCTCCAAAGCAAGGGGCAGCAGAATAATAATAATAATAATAATAATAATAATAATCAGGGCAGAAATATGAAATGTGATGAAAAGAACAATACATAGAATCAATCAAAAATTACTTATTTGAAAAGATAAACAGTATTGCCAAACCCCTAGTCAAATTAACCATAAGAAAGAAAGAGTAATAAGATTACAGATGAACAGTGGAGAGTGATAATACATGCCTTTAATCCTAGCACTGGGGAGGCAGAGACAGACAGATCTCTGTGAGTTCAAGGCCAGCCTGGTCTACAGAGTGAGTTCCAGGACAGCTGGGGATACAGGGAGACCCTGTCTCAAAAAAAAAAAAAAAGATTAGAGATGAAAAGGGGGATGTTATAAGTCTTTTTGGAATCAAAAGAAAATCTAGGGGGAGATGAGTGAATCTCTAGACACATATGACCTACCAATATTAAATCAAGAGGATCTAAGTAACTTAAACAGATCGGTAACAAGCAATGATATTGAAAGCGATAATAAAAGTGTCCCCACCAAAAAAAAAAAAAAACTGGACTGGATATATTCACTCCTGAATTCTACCAAACTCTTAAAGAATTGCCAACATCAATGTTCTTTAAACTGTTCCACAAAATAGGAAGGGAAAGCATACTACTAAACTCATTGTACAAGGCCAGGATTACCCTGATACCATCAGGAAAGGGCCACTGCTTTTAAGACCCATGTCAGAAGGCTGGGCCCACCACAGTAGTGGATGGTCCATCTCAAATCTTTTTTTGAGACAGGGTCTCCCTATAGCCCCAGCTGGCCTGGAACTCACTCTGTAGACCAGGCTGGTCTTGAACTCACAGAGACCCACCTGCCTCTGCCTCCCGAGTGCTGGGACTAAAGGCGTGCACCACTTCAGCCCTTTGTCAAGTATGGTAAGATACTTCCTGGTTTCTGGGGTTGGAACTTATCTTTGGGAGCTTATTATTCTGCCTCCCATACCTCTTGAAGGTTCCTTCAGACCCAGACACACACTTGGTGGCTTCTATACTTCCAAACAGTTGACAGAGTTCAAGAAAGTCATGAAAAAAAGTATTTCCATTGGACCAAAATGAAATAAACTAAGTGGACTCACACTGCATTCTATTCGATGGGTAACAATCTCTCCTTATACTGCACAAAGAGTTATCCATAAGGCTCCACAGGTTAGCTTCAGCCCAGTGAAGGCGTAGCAAATCCCAAATTAAACTGTGCAAGTTCCATGAAGTCACTCGAGACCTTCCAGTATGAAAAGAAGGCCACAGGTGAGATTATATATCTTATAACTCCAAGGAAACAATAACTTTTATGTCAAGTGAGAAATGAAATAAAATGTCAGCTTCAGAAAAACTGTCATAGCAAGGAAAATGTCTGGACTGGACGATGAGGAAATAGATAACTCTTCAGTTGCCTCCTCAGACATTTTAACTCTGGGGATTGCCAGTCAGTAGCTAACCCAAGGAAATGAACTGATCTAGCAAAAGGAAACCACCTGTGCATGAGCAGAGGATTTGGCTGTGGTTAACAGTCTTGCTCCCTTGGCTTGGTTGCTCAATGGAGAGAGAAGGGGAGGGGTGGAGGCATCACAGGCAAGAAGCAGTAATGAAGTCTGCCAGCTATAGTTTTTTGATAGATACCACTGGAGGAGGAGGGGAAAGTCCTCAAGGACTCAGCAGATCCAACTAACAGCCTTTGGATGTCAACAAGTGTTACCATTTTGGTCAAAGGCATTAAGTTTGGGGGACCATGTCCCCTAACTTATTTTGTGAAATTCTAAAAATATTAACATGTACTTTATGTTTAAAATGCACTAAAGTGCTGGGCATGGTGGTGTACACCTTTAATCCCAGCACTTGGGAGGCAGAGGCAGGTGGATCTCTGTGAGTTCAAGGACAGCCTGGTCTACATAGTGAGCTCCAGGCCAGCTGGGACTAAAGGGAGACCCTGTCTCACAAAAACAAAATGCATTAAAGAAAAATCCCTAATACTCTTATCCCATGTACACATACACATACACACAGTCAAAGGTTGTGAATATCCCCATGTCTGTTCTCTTCGCCATGCTGTGTGCAAGCATGTTTCCATAGAAAGAGCTAGAATATCTTGTTCTTACAAAACATTCAACACTTTACTTTCTTCATTCCATGAAACTGACCATAAATATCTTCTAGAACAATTCACATAGATCTAATTTACTCAAATATACTCATGTAAGTTGAAATTGAATTTACAATTATGACAAATTACATTCACATTAAAATATATCCTACTGACAGACATTAAGTTACATGGCAATTTTATTTTGCCACTAAAATAATTGTCCGACCAAAATCCTTGATTGTATATCCTTACAGTCTATAACTTTCATATCTGAATAACATATTCCTTAAAATAAGATTTGAGGGAAAAGAGACACTTTTTCATTTTAATAGCTATTGTTATACTCTCACTCCCAAGACAGCAATAATTCAGTCTTAGCTACAATAAAGAGGACTGTTTTACTAAACTGCACTGCTACTGCGTATTATTAATCTTTAACTTTTGCCACTTGAGAAAAGCATTATCTAATTTGGTATTCCTTAATGCTAATGAAGTCATTGATCTAACTTATTAATGAATTTTAATTGGTAGGTTAGAAACCAGACAAATGTTCTTATGAGAAAAAATGGAGGGATTGAACTGACTCTAGCAAAGCCATCTGTAACTATTGTCTGTATGTAATACCATGAAACCAGTCAGTGTCTGAGAGTAGACCATGGTTTGGCAGTTGTCATTAAACCGCTGTAGTCTTTGAACAAGACCCTCCAAAAACCTCCTGAAGGTATCTGAATTGTCATCAGTGAACACTATCACAGAAAGAGCAACGGATTTCAAGTCCTGCATGAGCTTCGTTTTGATATCTACAATTCTAAATCTGGAATGATGGCGAATTGGTGGCGACTGCCTGAAGACTGGGTTGAGAAGCACATCAGCTAATGGCAGCTCAGGAGAAAGAGAGATTAAGTCAAGTGTGCTGTGGGCACAGCCACACGCAGGAGCCATGTCCCAGGTGGAGCCCTGATGTTGCTTCCAAACTGGTAGGGCAGCTGGACGGCTAAAGTGCTGGGGCTCTTTGGGCTGCGCAGGCCAAGTCCCCTGCATTCTCTCTCCTCCGGAAGGCTATGTAAGACCTCCTCATCTTCCTTTATTTCCTCTCCAGTCTTCTCCCTTTTTAGCCCTGTTTCATCTCATCCCGAATAAAAACAGAGCAAGAAACAAAGGAAACACTGAAATTTTTACACCCCGTCTCACTACGGATGGGTAGACAGTGCTGGTAAAGGAGCAATGGAGACTATCTGAAAATCAACAGGAAGTGAAATTGTAGATGAAATGACAGGCCTTGGATTCACTTCAGAGAATCAGCATTTAAGTCAGAAAATAAATAATAAATAAATAAATCCTTTCCATGCTAAAGGTCGCGAAGCCTGACTCTGCTCCAGCCAAAAACTCGGGTTGGCCAGGCACATCTCTGCCTCCCCAACCCCCACCCCCAGTAACTATCTCTCCCTTATCAGGACGTGGCCTGACCTCTAGTGGCGACACTGTCTTCAGCAGCAACAGATAGCTTCCTTTACCTGATGGCTTGTCAGAATACTAATTTGGAACCTTGACAGTGGCATTTTCTTGCAAAACTGACATGTGTGTCCTATCACAGCAGAAAAACAGAGCCCCAACTTTCAGAACATGTTCAAAATGGAGAAACCAGAGAAATTAACGGAAGGCTCTAAATACAAAGGACACAAACAAGCCTTCCTCGGGTGACAGGAATAGATGGCATTTTCTCAGAACCAATTTTCTCCTGTGATCATAAACTCAGGTCCCAGAGCCTTGAGCTCTGTATTTAAAAAGGAGTTAAACATTTTGACCAAGATAAGGAAGTGTCTGCATGCCCACAATCCAAAGCCCTCCTTGCTCTGGTCTCCATAAAAATGGGAAGATTTCAAAACCTGCTAGGCTCACAGACCTATAAAGTCCATGTGCCCATGACTAGTGCCGTCTATATTAATCCTGAATGGTGGAAAAGGGGATTGGAAAACAGCTGTGACTATTTTCATTCCTGGTCTATTTCATGAAGCATCAGGCAAGAGATGAAAAGAAACTGACTAAAAACTGGGGCAAATGGTTCTGGCTGAGCCACACCTAGGGCTACTCCAGAGTTGGACTCCAGACCCCACCTGACCCTAGTCAGAGGTGACTCAGGAATTGGGTGGACTGAGCTCCCAAGGATAGTTCTGCTGACAGAGCCCAGCACTGACTAGGTTTTCCAGTCTCCCCTTCCACATACACACAAACCCCCAATTGACCTCAAGTCCTTGAGGTGGCTTGGAGAGTTTTCAAAAGTAGGATGACTCCCAATTTTAAAAAGGATAAAATATGAACAGAGACTTAATCAAAGAAAACACACAGATGGCAATTATTCATTATAATGAGCATGCTGTGTCAGAAACATGGATGGATATGTTTGTGTCTTTCTTCGATGTCAGAATTTATTGAACCATAATAAATTCACAAGTTATGTGGGTTTTGTGGGCTGCAATTTTTTAAATATTTTTATGTGTATGAATGTACTGTCTGCATGTAGGTCTGTGCACCCGTGTCGTGCAATGCTGCGGAGGTCAGAAGAGGGTCTTGGATTCCCCTGGAACTGGAGTTCTCCTGGAATTGGATTTACAGACGGTTCTCAGCCACCATGTGGGTGCTGGGGATCGAACCTGGGTCCTCTGCAAGAACAGTCAGTGCTCTTAACCACTAGGCCATCCCTCCAGCCCCCGGCTGCAATTTTTTTAAGAAGACCCAATTTCCCTTTGTAACTGAGGTAAGCGCAGGTTCTTTTATTCTAAGATTAATTCTCAGATCACACATGACACATCACATAGTAAAGACAGATAGTCTGGTAGTTTAAATACTTGGCACCAGTTGGTGGTACTTTTGCAGAGGTTTAGAAAGTATGGCTTTGTTGGAGGGAACATATCACATCACTGAGGGTGGCTTGGACAGTTCATAGCCTTGCCCCACCTCCAGTTTCCCTCTGTTTCCTGGAGCTACCTAAAGATGAGAGAACTCGGCTTTGTGCTCAGGCTGTCTCCTGCCATGCCTCCCCACCACGATGGACTCTTATCTGTCTGGAACAGTATCCTCAATAAACTCCTGTAAGTTACCTTGGTCATGATGTTTTATCACAGCAACAGGAGAGAGAGAGAGAGAGAGAGAGAGAGAGAGAGAGAGAGAGAGAGAGAGAGAACACACAGAATGGCTATAAAAGGTTAAAGAGAAAGGCTAAAGGAGAGTTCCAAAAAGGCCCAACTAGAAGAGAGCAGAACTCAGGAATCTGCAGAAATTGGATAATGAACCTAGTTGGAGGTCTGCTACACACCCACTGTGGAATCAAGCTTCAGGATGAGAGATAAGCTGAGCGTCAGGTCTAAATGAAGCTGTAGAAGTGAAGTGGGGGGCTATGAAGGCTGTTGAGGCAAAGGGTAAGACAGGCTCCAGACAGATGAACGGGTAGATGAACAGACAATTCAAGTTGGCCACATCAACTGTGGAGACTCAGCCAAAGTTCTTGAGATAATTGGGCATTCTCTGCCTGTTGATAGATATCTTGTTGTGCACACTGGGTGGCCAGGTGACAACTGAACAGGGGCCAACACCATCTGAGTGCTAGGTGTCCTCCTCTTTATGGCATCCAGGAGAGGGTGTTGCACCCTTTCCTCAGCCTGGTGTGTCCAGTTAAGTTCTAGGGCTTTGTTTTCCTGATACTATTTTCATACACTCGTGTGCTCATATGGTTCCAATTTATAGGGTGGCACCCTTGTACTTTTAGGAATCAATTTTATCAGTCTGTGCCATGTGGGTGCTGCTGAACAGGTGGTATTGTTTATGTGCCCAATGAGGCACACAGCAAGAGTCAAAGGCTTCCTGTTAAATGCAGTCTCTCAAGTCAAGGCACAGCTGAAAATTCACTGTTTTTCAGTGTGGAATAACTTAGAGCAAGGCATAGCCAGATTTCTCTCTCTCTCTCTCTCTCTCTCTCTCTCTCTCCCCCCTTTCTCTCTCTCTTTCTCTCACTTTATCTCTCTCATACATACAGAGAGGAGTTTCAATATATGAATTTCATATATATGAAAAGATGTTATACATTTTATGTCATAGCACAATTAAATAGTAAAGTAGTATTTGACTTTAACTCCAAGAATATAGTAAACCTCCATAATTCACATGGATATAAATAAATGATTGAAAAAAGAAGTCAGGAAGACTTTAGGGTAAGATGACAGACTAGAAACTGCCTCTATGTTACCCAGTTGAGAAGAGTCTATATAAGAAAGAAGAGACTCAGCCGGGCGTAGTGTCACACGCCTTTAATCCTAGCACTTGGGAGGCAGAGGCAGGCGGATCTTTGTGAGTTCAAGGCCAGCCTGGTCTACAGAGTGAGTTCCAGGACAGCTGGGGCTACAGCGAGACCGTGTCCCGAAAAAGACAAGAGAGAGAGAGAGAGAGAGAGAGAGAGAGAGAGAGAGAGAGAGAGAGAGAGAGAGAGAGAGAGAGGATGGGCTTTGAAATTTTGCAAAAATAGTGATAGTTGAAAAGTACCAAGAAGAACAGGATGGCAATGCATTGGGAGAAGCGAGCAGAGCACAGCTCTGGCTACCCATCAGATGCAGGGCGTGGGAGTGGCGGGGCAGCCTCATCTAAAATGTAAGCCAGGTGGCCCTGCTGAAAACATTCTGTCACTCCATGTGACTCAGGGAGGGGAATCAGCAGCTGAGCACCATCCTGAGAGGAAATCTGCTCCTTAAAACTGAGCTACCCTGGGGCTGAAGAGATGGCTTGGAGATTAAGAGCGCTGGCTGCTCTTGCAGAGGATCGGGGTTTGATTCCCACCACCCACATGGCTGCTATCAACTGTCTGTAACTCCAGTTTCAGGGCAACCCAGTACCCTCTTCTGACCTCTGGGGTCATTGCACTTACGGACACTCATATACACAAAAAAGAAATAAACAGAAGTATAAAACTGAGCTACCGTGGGGCCTGAGAATAGAAAGCCACAAGTCTGGGAGCCCGAATTGAACCTGCCACAGCTCCAGGATGAGAAGCAGCTTTAGGAGGCAGTTGTAGGAAGCAGAAGGACTGGATCCTGAACAGTGTAGGCTGCAGGACACTCTGCTCAGACAGTGATATACACAGAGAAGGGACCCACGAGATGCCTGGGAGCAGACTAATCAGCTGAGAATAATGCTGGAATTTGGTAGGGCTGAATGGGAGGCGGAGCATGGATCAACCTCTAGAGCCATGCATCTGCCTTTTGCTGCTGGGCAGTCTGACAACTCCGAAGCTGAGCTGGAATACTGGACGTCCTCAGCCATGGTACTCCAACATGAAGCACGAAGGGAAGTCCTCCACCTGTCCAGATCTCAGTGCTGTTACTGAGTCCCAAACGCCTAACACAGCCCTCCCATACAATCTGGAGAGTCTCGAGAGGATGAAGAACTTGCCCAGCCCACGTAGGTTGGTGCACCCGTGTCATGCAATGCTGTGGAGGTCAGAAGAGGGCATCAGATTCCCCTGGAACTGGAGTTAAAGATGGTTCTTAGCCGCCATGTGGGTGCTGGGAATCGAACCTGGGTCCTCTGCAAGAGCAGTCAGCGCTCTTAACCGCTGAGCCATCTCTCTGTGGTGCTGTGTGCACAGCAGAGGCTCCTGGTATACAGATGGAAGCTACTAAGGTCAGGACAACTCAGGCACACTTCAGAAACTTGTCCAAAACAATCTCAACACCATAATGAATGACAGGAAAGATCAGTGTCCACCAGAACACTGCTTCAGTATTTCATCTTTTTTGTTTCTTTTTTTCATGTTTTACTATTTCTTTTTTTTTTACTGTCCTTTTAGTAATATTTTACATTGGTGTATTTAAAACTCAACTTTTATGTTTTTATTTTTCTATTCCCCTTTATTCATTCATCTAATTTTGCTTATACATTTTTATCTTTTCCTACAACAGTCCTATGGCTTGACAAATCATGAGTCATTCATAGAAACATGATTATAGGCCAGGCGTGGTGGTGCACGCCTTTAATCCTAGCACTTGGGAGGCAGAGGCAGACAGATTTTTGTGAGTTCAAGGCCAGCCTGGTCTACAGAGTGAGTTCCAGGACAGCTGGGGCTACAGGGAGACCCTGTTTAAAAAAAAAAAAAAAAAAAAAAAAAAGAAACATGATTATAGTAACTTTGATGGGTCCTTATAGTACGAAGCATTATGCAATTTCAGCAGTTAATCACTCACATTCATAAAACAAGTCAGGTCTATTATTTAACATACTATGGGAAACTAAGACATGGTATGACCAGAAATGACTTGGGGGTGATTCAATCTGACAACTGCTCAGGACACAGAACTATGAAGCTAAACCATCACCTAAATACTAAAAGTATTTAGTGTGGATACCTAAAAGTATCCAAGGAAGCATAACCGAGCAGAAAAACAAAACATTAGAAATTTCCTAAGAGGTCACTAAGTGTCTAGATGGACTATAAGTGTTACTGGCCTCTGAATATTTCTGAAATACATAAAGATGGTTGAGACGACCATCGTCCCCCTGGCAGGGCAGCAGTATTTTCCAATGAGCGGGGTGCCCTTCCAAAGAGGGGCAGCTGGGGAGGTGTGGAGACACTCCCAATACCTTTACCAGACTGGGAAGTCCAGAGGTGATCCTGTGACTTGCTTCTTGGGAAGGAGAGGTCATCGGCCTCTGACACAGGCCTCTGACTGTGCTGAGATCCCTGCAGGTTTGGGACTGGGGGAATTATTTCTGCACTTTTCTCTTTCATACAGGAGTCAACTTCTTGTCCAAACAAATCTAAAATAAATTTTAAGGTTTGAAGGGTAGACGCACCACTAGCCTGCCTGAGGCATCCACTGGTGTGAGCCTATCCAGGTCTGGGAGGGCAGTGTGTTGAGGCAAAGGCTCAGGCTCTATGGATTCTAGACTTACGTCTTGCCTGGGGCACTCTCAACTTTTGTAACTTTGACCTCTTCATCCCCAAATCCCTCAGCTGTATAAATAAGATCATTTTAAGCAACAGATTTTCAACTGTCCAGTGATGTGGCTTGTGGCAGGGTCTGCATTGCTGCCATAGCATGCATTACTCAAGGAGACAGACTAGACTCATCAAATCCATAGTCGATGTACACCCCAAGCTCTGCTCCTCTCCAAGGCTGATTTCCCATGCTGTCTATCATGAGGGAGAGTACTATGTTGAAAACATAGACAAACATCTTTGTGTCTTTCTACAATATCAGAATTTATTGAATAACAATAAATTCCCAAGGTACAGCTGTTTCATTGACAGCAATGACAGCCCTAGCCAAGGCAAACACAGACTCTTTAATTCCATTCTTAATTACTAATATCAACTCAATCTGCTGGAGGAAGCTGCTTCAAGTCACGCTGCAGAGTCAGAGCTGAGCTGCAGGAGCAAGATATGGTAGGCAATGAAAGCAAAGGGCAGGACTAGGTATAAATTAGGGCTGGGCACAGCCTAATCTCAACACTCATGAAACAGAAATAGCCAGAGGCAGCTCCTAGCCCCACCATCCCAGTGCCCACGTCCCTCCATCTCCACCTGGTCCCAGCTCAGTCTCCTCTTAAGAAGGCCCACTCTTGACAGGTACTGAAGACACACTTCTCTGATGTTCTCAGGCCTGGACTCTAAGATTATCTCCTCACTTGAGCAGTGAACCCACCCCTAAGCAAGAATGGATCTGAGGCTTGCTGAAGGGTCTCAGTTTTTATTTTTTAATTATTTATTTATTTATTTTTTATGTGTATGGGTGTACTGTCTGCATGTAGGTTGGTGCACCCGTGTAGTGCAGTGCTGCGGAGGTCAGAAGAGGGCATCGGATTCCCCTGGAACTGGAGTTAAAGATGGTTCTTAGCCACCATGTGGGTGCTGGGAATCGAACCTGGGTCCTCTGCAAGAGCAGTCGGCGCTCTTAACTGCTGAGCCATCTCTCCAGCCCCAAGGGCTCTCAGTTTTTAAAAAATAATAATTCTCCCTATGCCCCCAGGTTCTACTCAGTAACAGTCTCTTTACAGAACCGTGACCATCCCACCAGTGCTGCCCCCCCCCATCCTGCTGTTGGCTGCATCCCACCTCTCCTCTAGGAGTGCTCTCCACGGTGACCAGCTGTCTCAGTCAGTTCAGGATGCTGCAGTAAAAGACAGCAGAGTGGGTGACTTCAACAATAGACCCTGATTTCTCATGTTTTAAGAGGCTGCTGCCTGAGATGCAGACAGTGGCTGCCTCCTCAAGGTGAGGAGAGGCCTTCTTTTAGGCTTGCAGACTGAGTGCTCACATAGCAGGGACCCCCACCTCCTGACACCTGACACCCTTGATTGGTCCTTTCTCAGGGCCTCATTCCAGATTCAGACGGGGCTCTCTTGTCTTCCCCACCCAGGCACTGCAGGTAACCTCATCCTCTTAGCGCTTTAATTATCTCTATACAGTAAGGGCTTCTTCTTTAACTGTGAATATCTCCTGTACATGGACAGAATTGGAGAGAAAAGGAGACAGACATTGTATCCATTTGCTACAGCTACAAAAAATGCCAGGTACTGGCTGGCTTAAGAAACAGAATTTATTTTCTCAGTCTAGAAACCAGAAATTCAAGATCAAGATATCAACATATTTGGTTATCCTGAAGCTTCTTATCTTTATTTGCAGGTGGACACCACGTTGCTGGGCCCTCGGTAGTCTTCTGTTTGCCCAAGTTCCAACATCTTGTATGTCCACACTTCCTCCACTTATAAGAACAACCATTGACTGCATTGGCCCAATTCAAACAGCCTAATTTCATCCTAATCACCTCTTTAGAAGCCCTGTCTCCAATCATGGCCCCGTGTACAAGCAATAGAAATCGGGGTTTCTGTGTATAAATGTGAAGGGATACAATTCAGCTCACAATGGGCATCTACTTGGCACATTCACTTCAGAAGCATTCTATAGTCCCAAAGGCACTCAGTATCACCACATCCACAATCATTTCTATCCTTCTGGTAATGACTTCTACAGTATAGACACACTGCAGACAAATGACTTTTACCTATGCTTAAAACCAAAAAGCTAATCTTAGCTTGTTTGTAATGTAAACAAACCCACTAGGCCTTAAGCTCCTCTCATTACCTAAACATAAGATTGAATTCCTCAAGCTCCTTCCTTGCCCTACACCTATAATAAAGCATATATGGGTATGTGAATAGGATGGATAACAAAAGCACTGAAAGCAGTGATTATTCAATGGAAACAATGAAGATTATCCCATTTCTATTGCAGATAATAGGTATAATTCAATTCATAACATCTGTTTATGGTTTTGTGTGTGTGTGTGTGTGTGTGTGTGTGTGTGTGTGTGTGTGTGTCTAGGGATTAGAAGGGACATAATCCTCAGATAAGGGCCCAACTTTTACTTCCCCATTTCATGCTGGATATACTGCTTCAATAAAACAAAGAGCAGGCCCTTGGGCCCTTGCTCTAGAGAATGGTCCTGAAGGAACAGGTTCTCAGCAGTTCAGGTCCACTCCTGAGAGCCAGGCTGTTTTTAAGACATGACCATGAGGGCTAGAGAGATGGCCTAGTGGTTAAGAGTGCCAACTGCTGTTGCAGAGGACCCGAGTTCGATCCCCAGCACCCACATGGTGGCTGAGAACCATCTTTAACTCCAGTTCCAAGGGAATCCAATGCCCTCTTCTGACCTCCGCAGCACTGCACAACATGGNACCTATAATAAAGCATATATGGGTATGTGAATAGGATGGATAACAAAAGCACTGAAAGCAGTGATTATTCAATGGAAACAATGAAGATTATCCCATTTCTATTGCAGATAATAGGTATAATTCAATTCATAACATCTGTTTATGGTTTTGTGTGTGTGTGTGTGTGTGTGTGTGTGTGTGTGTGTGTGTCTAGGGATTAGAAGGGACATAATCCTCAGATAAGGGCCCAACTTTTACTTCCCCATTTCATGCTGGATATACTGCTTCAATAAAACAAAGAGCAGGCCCTTGGGCCCTTGCTCTAGAGAATGGTCCTGAAGGAACAGGTTCTCAGCAGTTCAGGTCCACTCCTGAGAGCCAGGCTGTTTTTAAGACATGACCATGAGGGCTAGAGAGATGGCCTAGTGGTTAAGAGTGCCAACTGCTGTTGCAGAGGACCCGCGTTCGATCCCCAGCACCCACATGGTGGCTGAGAACCATCTTTAACTCCAGTTCCAAGGGAATCCAATGCCCTCTTCTGACCTCCGCAGCACTGCACAACATGGGTGCACAAACCTACATGCAGACAGTACATTCATACACATAAAAATAAATACATAAATAAATAAAAATTTTTTAAAAAGACATGACCACAAGGCTTTGCAGAGCCACGTATCTTTACTTCCACATCCTTGCACTCATATACGGTCATTTGCCACTGGCCCCTTCCTAGAGTCTGGTATCCATTTGGCTCACCACTTTCCAAGATCAGTCCATTACCGATACTGCTCTAAAATCTTCTCCCTTCTATTACCTCTGCAAACCTGGTTCGAGTCACTGTCTTTTCTCATATGGACTGCCACAGAGGCTTCCTGATTGGCCTCTTTTCTCTGGGCTTTCCTACCTCCAACCCATTCTCCATGTACCAATCAGAGTAAATCCTCTCACATATGATTCTGGTCATGCTGAATCCTGCTTATACTTGCTGTGATAGTTAATCATGATTGTGAATTTGACATAATCAAGCCTGTGGGCAGGTCTGTGGAAGATTATCAAGATCTGGTTCATTGAGATAGAAAGACCCACTTACCCATGGCCTCTCCTGGCTTCTCACAGTGCCAAGACTCACATGTTCTCTGCCTTCCAAACAAGTACCATATGGGGACTCTTACCTATTATCAAGTTCAGCTGTCAACTTGAGATGACACCTGGGCCCCCTCCGGACCACAGTGTATGTGTGCGGAGTCTGAGAAAATATTTCCCTTAGCCAGGTGTGGTGGCGCATGCCTTTAATCCTAGCACTTGGGAGGCAGAGGCAGGCAGATATTTGTGAGTTCGAGGCCAGCCTAGTCTACAGTGTGAGTTCCAGGACAGCTGGGGCTACAGGGAGACCCTGTCTTGAAAAAGACAAAAAAAAAAAAAAAATATTTCCCTAAATATTTCATCTCAATGATGCTGCTCCCTTACTTATCACAGCTTATTCTTCAGCCCCAGCTGACCAAACTACATATTTTTAATTCAAAATAACACATTAATAGTCCTGATAGAGTCTGTGCTTCCCTCTGAAACTTCGCGAGCCAGGCTTCCATTATGTATAGCTCTCAGCTTTGTCTTCCAAGTTCCCACAGACCTAAGCTCCAACTACTATGTAGCTTTTCAAGCCCTACATTCCAAAGGCTTCCACAATCGTCCCCAAAACAACATCATCAGGTCTATCACACCAATGTCCCATTCTCTGGTACAACCTTCTGTCCTGGTTTGGTTTCTGTTGCTGTGATGAACACCATGACCAAAAAACAACTGGGGAAGAAAAGGATTTATCCAGCTTACACCCCAACACCATAGTCCATCACTGAGAGAAGCCAAGGCAGGAACTCAAGCAGGGCAGGAACGTGGAGGCAAGAGCTGAAACAGAGACCATAGAGGAGTGTTGCTTACCGGCTTGCTCCCACTGGCTTGCTCAGCTGTCTTTCTTACACAGTGTAGACTCACCTTCTCAGGGATGGCACCACCCATAGTTGGATGGACCCTCTTACAGAAATGTAGACTCACCTTCTCAGGGATGGCACCACCCATAGTTGGATGGACCCTCTTACAGAAATGTAGACTCACCTTCTCAGGGATGGCACCACCCATAGTTGGATGGAGCCTCTTACAGAAATGTAGACCCACTTTCTCAGGGATGGCACCACCCATAGTTGGATGGAGCCTCTTACAGAAATGTAGACCCACTTTCTCAGGGATGGCACCACCCATAGTTGGATGGAGCCTCTTACAGAAATGTAGACCCACTTTCTCAGGGATGGCACCACCCATAGTTGGATGGAGCCTCTTACAGAAATGTAGACCCACTTTCTCAGGGATGGCACCACCCATAGTTGGATGGAGCCTCTTACAGAAATGTAGACCCACTTTCTCAGGGATGGCACCACCCATAGTTGGATGGAGCCTCTTACAGAAATGTAGACCCACTTTCTCAGGGATGGCACCACCCATAGTTGGATGGAGCCTCTTACAGAAATGTAGACCCACTTTCTCAGGGATGGCACCACCCATAGTTGGATGGAGCCTCTTACAGAAATGTAGACCCACTTTCTCAGGGATGGCACCACCCATAGTTGGATGGAGCCTCTTACAGAAATCAGCAATTAGGAAAATGCCCCCACAAACCTGGCCACAAGGCAGTCCGACGGAAGAAATTCCTCAATTGAGGTTCCCTCTTCCAAGGTGACTCTAGCTTGTGTCAAGTTGACAAAATACTAACTAGCACACTTACCATTATTGGTGTCCTCTTTAAACTATGAACGAAAATAAACCTTTCCTTCCAGGTTTCTTTTGTCAGGTTATTTTGGCACAGTAGCAAGACAAGTCACTAATATACTTGCCAACGGCCCCCCACTGTTACAAGAATCAAGCCCACACTCTTTAGTAAAGCTTACAAGAAACTACTTGAACCAGACTCTGCCTACATGCCCACCTTGAAATTCTTTTGGTTCTTTAAATGCTCCTCACTGATCAACATGGAGTCTTTGTGTATATTTGCTTTTCCTGAGACAACTTTCCCTTTTCCTCCACGGAACTCTTGCTTTTGATTCACTTCCTAGTTTGAACCTCACCTCCTTTAAGAAGCCATTGTTGGTATCCTAACTAAGAAATGGGTGTCTCTCTTTGAACTGCAGTGCTGCTTTCATTAGGCATCCTTCCACTATAAACCATAAGGACAGGAGGCATGTCTATGCTGCCCTTCCCCAAGTGTCTTGCAATGTGTCTAATACAATAAAAATATTGGCAGAGAGAATTAGTGATACAATTATAAAACATTGGACAACAATGCACTGCACAGGAAAAGCTCTGGACTTTGTTTCAGCTCTGCCTTTATATCGTGGTGTCTCTAGGCCAAGATGAAAATAAGATGGGGCTAGAAGTTCATCTCTAGCAGTTAAGAGCACCGACTACTCTTGCAGAGGACCCAGGTTCGATCCCCAACACCCACATGGCAGCTGAGAACCTTCTGTAACTCCAATTCCAGGAGAAATCCAGTTCCAGGGGAATCCGACACCCTCTTCTGACCTCCGCGGCATTGCACGACATGGGTGCACAAACCTGCATGCAGACAGTACATTCATACACATAGAAAATAAATAAATAAATTAATTAATTAATTAAAAAAAAAAAGAAAAGAAGATGGGACTAGAAGTTCATCTCTCAATTCTAAACCACTATATTTGTTGCTCTCCAATCCCAGGTAGAGTATCTTCTGCCTGCATGTCCAAGGGAGAGACCTCCTCCTGCTATTGATTCAGACAGCATGCCAATAGCTTGATGGAAATGTATCAGGCCCAGGAAAGGCCATCAGAAGACAGAAACACTAAAAGAATGCTGGCTGGCACTAAAAGTCTTCTAAGTCAAGATGATTAAATAAGTCATTCTTGACAAGAACCCAAGAGAAAGCACAAATTGAATGCAATGACCCTTAGCCTCCTTCCCTGCCTGTGTCTTCTTCTCCCTCTGATGCCTCACTACCAAACTGAGAGTTACCCTTCTTTTTTACTGCAGTGTGTGTGCACACGTGTGAGTATGCATGTGTGCAAGTACATGTAGGACATGTGTGGAACTCAGAGAACAAGTTGACAAGTTGTAGGACTTCGGGTTTCTCCTTCCACCATGTGAGTGTTAGGGATCAGCTTGGGTCCTCAAGATTGGTAGCAAGCTCCTTTACTCACTGAGCCATCCCCAAGATTCCCATTCTTAATAAGATGTGTTGAAATGGGAGTGAGGTGGAGGCCTCTTAGATGAACATGCTTATGGAACAAGCTCCCGACATCCTTGGCTTACGGAGACTTGCTTCCAATAAGAAAAACACAATTTGTTCTTAGGATTAAGAACTCCTTCCTGGCTTGCAAGAACTAGGATGGGAGAAAGGCCAATGGTGACATTCAAGTAAGAGCTCAACTAGGGGATGGAGAGATGGCCCAGCAGTTAGGTGCCCAGGCTGTTCTTACAGAGAACCCATGTTCAATTCCCAGCACCAACATAGCAGCTAACAACTACCTGTAACTCCAGAAAGGTGATATGATGCCCTGTTCTGGCCTTCACAGTCAACAGCCACAAACATGGTACATACACATACACGTAGGCAAACACTCATACATATAAAATAAAATAAATAAATCTAAAACAAAAAGAAATCTATCTAGATCTTCATCCACAGCAGAAAGTAGATCCATGTGCTGCACTCATAAAGGAAACCTGGCAGCCTGATTTTCTCCTGATTTCTTTCCATTGTGTTGAGATGAAACAACTCTTTTTAAAATTTTTATTTATTTGTATTTCATGTGTATAAGTGTATTGCCTGCATGTATATAAGTGCACCCATGTTGTGAAATTCCTGGGGAGGTCAGAAGAGGGCATCAGATTCCCTGGAACTGGAGTCACAGATGGTTGTTAGCTGCCATATGGGTGCTGGGAACCAAACCTGGGACCTCTGGAAGAATAGCCAGTGCTCTTAACCAATGAGCCATCTCTCTAGGCCCAAGATGAAGCAACTCTTGAGCTGGGAAGATCCCTCCTTGGCTGAGTGTTTGCTGTACAAGCATGAGGACCTGAATTTGAATCTCAAGCACCCAGGTAAAAAGCCATTTGTGATGGCACTTATGCCCATAACCCCAGGACCATGTGGGGCATGGACTGAAGGATCAGGATCAGGCGGCAGATAGCTTCAGTTGTCAACTTGACACACCTGGGAAGAGGGAACTTCAGTTGGGGAATTTCCTCCATTCGATTGGCCTGCAGCCATGTGTCCATGAGGCATTTTTCTTGATTGTTAAATTGTGGGAGGGCCCAGCCCACTGTGTATGGTCCACACTGTGTTAAATTGTGGGAGGGCCCAGCACACTGTGTATGATCCCACTGTGTTAAATTGTGGGAGGGCTCAGTCCACTGTGTATGGTCCCCACTGTGTTAAATTGTGGGAGGGCCCAGCACACTGTGTATGGTCCCCACTGTGTTAAATTGTGGGAGGGCCCAGCACACTGTGTATGGTCCCCACTGTGTTAAATTGTGGGAGGGC